>PVJA010046838.1:0-14945 GCA_004027025.1 Myocastor coypus
GGGAGGGAGGGAAGGAGGGAGGAGAGGGGAAGGCAAGGCAAGGCAAGGGCAGGGCAGGGCAGGGCAGGGCCTTGTTACCCGGGACAATGTGAACACTAACACATAACATTAAAGTAACTGGGGAAGGCATAGGACCAGCGTGGGTAGCCCTGGGTAAATAAATGGTAAAGCAGGAGGGTGACATCTTTTGGGAATCACCTTTGGATTTCGGGGATCTTCCAGCTGGCTCTTCAGTTCTCCATTAGAAATCACACAGGAGCTCTGAGGCAGCTTCCAGGAAACACGCCCCACTGCCATAGTCCCCATCACCACCCCAGAATGAGGAGGGAGCTGGAGAAGTGGCCTCATGGGAGATGCTGAAGACTGCGAAACAGGGGCCGAGCTCCTTTGCACCCTGGGGTGAAGGAGACCGCCGCACTGCAGTTTTCTCAGCCATAGCCCCCAGAGCAAGTGTGCATCATCGCAGCATAGGAGAGGCGCAGGCCTCTGTGCTGGCCAGCTGTGAAGCCTCAGAAGCACCCAGCATCCAGAGACCGCAGTGGCCCCTGGGTCTGCTGAGGTCCCCATGCTCCTGAGTGAGTGGCTAAGGCAGGGCTTGGGAGCAAACAAAAGGCTTAAGAAAGACTGCAGATGTTTAGATGTGTGCTGCTTCTAATGTAATTTCAGTTACTGCTGTTCTCTCTCTCTCTCTCTCTCTCTCTCTCTCTCTCTCTCTCTTTCTCTCTTAAGTAAGTGATTGGTTTACAGGAAAACAAAAAACGGTATTAAAGGAGAGTAAGAGACTAGGAAAAATGCCATAGGATTGACCGGCTACAATTTTGTATATACTTGGACGTCTAACTGTATAAAAATGTGTAACTGCTTTTTTATCACATTCTATAAAGATTTATTAGAATATCAATGAATGATAGAAAATACCAATTCCAAGCTGAGTCTAAAATGTTTGTTACTCAGAAAGACAGTGATATTAAGTTCAAGCACCTATGTTATAGAGTAATAGTATCACTAAGCTTCTCTTCTGGAGGGTTAAGAATGTAAATTTACAGACCAAAAATTAGAGAAAAAGAAGGGCTACAAGAATAGCTAATATTTTGGCCCTAGTCCTTCAAGGTCAGTGAGGACTCAGGACATAAGAGAACCTGAGCTATAAAATCCTGTAACTCAGTGGTTTCCCAAATTTTCTGTTCAAGGAGATTACTGGGCTACAGAGGAAAGGGATTGAAGATATATAGTGTGCCTAAGGAGAGTCACCTAGAGAGAAAACATTCTCTCAGGCTTTCACAGAGAGCAAACTGGTCAAGCAATGGCCATGACTCATCCAGAAAATGCATATCAACTTTCCATCTCTGATAATCATTTGAAACAGTTCTACAAAGCAGTGCACATGGTTCCAAAGTAAATCCTTAGTGTATTTGACTGACCATGGGAGATACAAAAGCTCCATGTTTTCCTACATAGGTCTTGCTTAAACTTGTCCTTAACCAACCAGCAGAAAAATTTAACGACAAGGCATAACACATTAAGACAGATTAGAATGCTGAGCTGTAAAAGACTTAAATCAACAGCTTCTAACATTGCCAGTTTTACCAATTACCCACTGCGATTATGAAACATTGGATTATATATACAACTACTTTCTCTTAGTTCACTGAGAAAAAAAAAAATTTGTGCCAATAATGATTAGAAAAATTATAGCATCTACACCCTGTACTCTATATAACTAATAGGAGGATGACAATATACATTATATGAAATATTGCAAATGTACTACTAGCATGTTTTGAAACTGTCACAGTTATTTCTTATTAAAAGCAATACGAAAAAGGTGTTTTGTTTATTTGTTTGTTTGTTTGTTTGTTTTAAAGAAAGACTGCAGATCCCTCTGCTGTTGCCTGGTGTTTCCAGGACGTTCTAAAGACGACTGCTGTTCCCCTTCTCTCTCACTATTTGAAGGCCAGGCAGACAGCAATCATCTCAGGCTCCACAGATCCCCAGGTGCCAATATTTTAAGTAGTTGAGGAAAGCAGGGAAATGGCCTTTATGGAAGTCCACCCTGCAGCTTCCAGCGACTCAGAACAGAATAATGCCCTAATGGTGGCGTCAGTTAAGAGCAACTCACTGGAGCTTTTACCTCCTGATAACAGGAATGTGGACAATGGCCTATCTGCTTTTTACTTTGAACTACCCACTGGGCAATAAAGCAATCAATAAATCTGAATCTAGCCTTTACAATAGCAGTTTCAAACAAAAATGCTAAGAGGGAAGAAAAACGCTACTGCCGACCTAATTGAGGGATCTAACCTTGTGAAGAGCAGATGATAAAATGGTTTCTCCGTGTGTCCGCCGCCCCCCACCTAATTCCAGAAACATGAACTAAAAGTCACCATCCGACATAAAAGACCTGACCATCAAGGAAAGTTGAAAAGTTTCTGTAAGCAGTGTGTGCTTCAGAATTGTCCTTCATAGGTGACCTTGGAGACACCCACAGGTATTCAGTGAATGTGTCCTGATTGGTTACAAAATGCTAGGACCGGAGGGATTCTAGATATCCATCACTGACTGAATGCGTGTGAGGAGGCAGGCGTTTCATTAAGATTATCTCACTTAATCTTCACATCAGCCCTGACATAGGGACGCTTATCATTATCTTACAGATGCAATAAATATTGACGAAGAGGCCAAGTGGCTTCCTCAAAGAACGAGGTCCCATAAATGCCAGAAGTGGACTCCATGGACAGCCTGGAAACCCTGTTTGTCAGTCTTCGCCTCTGGCTATCACTTAGGTTCCTCCACGTGAAGCTTTGAGAGGCCTACCCAAGACAGTCAGACCTGGTGTGGTCTCAGGGTCACTTCAGTTGTCCCCCTTATTTGAAGGTTGACTTGTTCTGGTTTCAGTTCCTTATAGTCCAAAGCTGTTTGTTATGTAGAACATTCCAGCTGTAACCACCGCACCAGTTTGCAATGCTGGGCTGTTCTTGGTGCCCTCTGCTTCCTTTCACCTTGGTCCCAACCCTTCCGGGCACTGCCTGTTAGTCACCTAGGAGATTGCTCTGCTCTCGGGTGGGCTGCTGAGAACCCGAGGCGCACGTCGCAGGAAGCTGCCTGTACGGCCTGACGCCGACCAGTTCACTCAGTGCCCGTGCTACCCACCTCTGCTCCTCTCCTGGAGCAGGCTATGTGTTATCCCACAGCACAAGAGGAGAGAGTCCAGTATCATTCAACATGATGGGAGAAAACTTTACTCGGGGCGGGCAGGATGGCTCAGAGGTCTAAAGCACCTGCTTAGGAAAGCTTAGGTGGCTGCAGGGACCGCGGTTCGATCCCGGGCACCATATGCTGTGCCAGACCTGCCCTCAGGGCGGGCTGTCAGCCATAAAAATAAATAAATAAACAAACAAACAAAAGTTCTGAAACAAGAAAAAATAAAAATAAAATAATACTTTTAAAAAATGCAAATTTTACTTGCATAACTTCCATGGCAGAGCATTAATACTGTATAGGTTCTATTTTACATCCAGTATTATTTTTAATCTTATTTTTTCTGATTTATAAATTAAACTTTGCATCACATATGGGGTCTGATCACAAGCTACAGTGAATTTTAAACTTAAAACAATTACAGCAATGAAAGAAACATGGCCATGAATACCCTTCCTTCCTTACACACCCTGGTTCTGCGGTACTTGACATTTTCTGACAGAGCCACGAAGTCCTCTCTCTTGAGGGTCTTCCGTTGCTCTCCTGTGGCAGCTCTGGTGTTCCTGGACCAACTCAAGCCATTCACCTGTCCTGGTCATATTAACTCGGGAAGACAAACAGAAGGTCTCAAGGACAACTGAGTGAGGACTGGCACAGTGGGGGTTTTTGATAGAAAGAGCTGTACATTAGTAGAGTGAGGGGAGATCAAAAATGCAGTGTTTAACTTTAAAAACGCGTAACAATAAAAGACCCTTGGCCGTGAGTTGCCTTCAAAATATTTCCACAGTGTTCTTCACTTCTACCGTGCATATTCCATCTTTCCTGGCGATGTGCCTGTTAAGGTAATAAGATTTTTTAAATGTAAACAATATATGTACATTTTAATCAGCCCTTGCATGTGAAGTATAAGTGTGCCATATATAAGATTCCGTCCTAGCCTTAGTTTGAGGCAGCTACTTGGGGCCTCAGAGCGCCTCCCCAGGGGTTAGGGGAAGAGAACTGCAGGGCCTGGCGCTGCCCTCCTTGACCATCCGTGCTGTGCTCTTCTCAGGCCTGAGCGCCGCTCAGCACAGAGTCCGCTGCTCTCTCCTGTTTTGAGGGCAGGCTGTTTTATCGTCTGGCTAATGTTGATATTGTCAGTGAAGACTATGTTTACACTGTGACGACTGCATGTTCTCATGGCCTGAGACGCTGTTGTCCATCTGTCTTACACATCCACCTCACATGTACTCAAGCAGTTTGTATCAAGTGCATGAGAACAGACGATTTCTGGAACAGTACCCATGGCCTGAAGATGCAGCAAACCTAGGCTACAAGCCAACCACCACTTTTACATGGTGAGACTTTCGGAGACTTACCGACGTCCAGGTCTCAGGCCTCTCCTTTGCAAAATGAAAGCGTAATTTGTTCCTGTCTTAGGGGTTGTGAGGATTAAATTATATCTCAGATAAATCCTGAAGTCCTGGTGGGGATAAGCGTGGGCAGGGCTGGACTGTGGGCAAGGGCCAGACCGCAGTGGCAGTGGTGATAAAAGAGTGGAGCTGGGCTTAGCCTTTGACTCCAGGCTTCTCTGTGGCTTCCGTCCTGATGAGTGTAACAGAACTTTGCCAACTTTGATATCTTTACTTTGAAAATTGTGTTCCACAGAAGCTCAAAAAGAAAGACATGCAGAAGTACTGTATTGGAGGGGCTAGGGAGATAGCTCCATGGTACAAGTGCCTGCCTGGCAAGTGCAAGGTCATAAGTTTGATCCCCAGTCCCGAAAAAAAAAAAATTGTACTGCATTGATAATCAAACATGGGGCAAATACAAATCAACAACCATGCATTTGCTAATGTTGTATTTTCCCATCCTGGCTTCTTCCGGCTGCCTCTTCCTCTCTCCTCCTTCTCATCCTCCCTGTCCCTTCCCTTCTTTCTCTGGCTCCTAATGAATCTGACTGAAATGGAGGACTTTCCTAGCGAAGTATCATGATTTCCTGAGCAAACAAAATTGTACATAGAGGATGAGTCCAACTTGGGAGAAAACAATGTTTATAAATAATTTATTATACTTGTACTTGCAAGTATGAATGTCTGTGTATTTTCTACATGTAAATTTCTGAAAGTGTTAATGTACTTGGTTTAATAAAATCATTAGCAACTTTTAATTTTTAACAAATAAATTTTTAGCTTTTATAAGTAAGTATACCTTATATTTCATTGAGTTTTTTCTAGACAGGAGTATCTCTTTACCAACTACTTTCTTAAGTTTTCTAAATAAATGTGTGCTACATGGATAATATGTAAAAGCATTATTTTAAGACTTCATGTAAATAGTCCCAATGAGTAGAGAGTTTTCTGTTTACTACTTACTATCTGATTTGTAAGAGTGGCATTTCGTACCTTCAGTAGACCGTGGTTGTTTGACATTCAACAAATCGTTTAATTGATAACTTGGTTTCTGCTTCTGTACAATGAACCCAGTACATTCCCCTTGCAGCAGATCATGAAGATTAAGTACGAAAATGGACCTGAAGTTCCTCCCATGATAACTGGTACATAGCTGAGTTCAAATTACCATCGCCCTTCCACAGTTTACCTTTGTCCTCTGCCTCCTCTAAAGTCTGCAGGACTACGATGGCGGAGTCTTGGTGACAAGATGCCCAATCCCAGTTTTTTTTGAGTCCGTAGCACCTCTCTACACTCCCATCCCATCTACTAAGAGCAGCGGTGGCGAAGATCCTCAGAGAACCACTGTCTAGTTTCCCAACCCTAGCATGAATACAGCTGGGAGCTGCTGGAGCTAGAAATTGGTCGTGTACACATGGGCAGGACAGGGCCACAGTGCTTCAAGTAGTCAAATTACCTCAGTCCTGAGAAAAGAATTCTCCCTGGTCAGTGAGAGCTATTAGTCAGGAGGCAACCTGGTGTCATGGGATGCTAACCTTGCAAAGGCATAAATAACCTCCCCCACTCTTCTTCCGGGGGTCAATTGCCAATCAGGCAGATGGAGCGCCACCAGATGCAGTCCTTGTCTTCTTATCTATCCTTTCCTCATTCTTTTTTTTTTTTTTTTTTTAGCATTTTTTTAATTATTATTATTTTTTTCTTGTTTCAGAACCTTTATTTGTTTATTCACTCATTTTTATGGCCGGCTCAGCCCGCCCCGAGGGCAGGGCTGGCGCAGCATGTGGTGCCGGGGATCGAACCGCGGTCCCTGAAGCCGCCCAAGCTTCCCCAAGCAGGCGCTTTAGACCACTGAGCCATCCCGCCAGGCCCCCCTTTTCTCATTCTTGCTTCTACTTCTCCCTGGAGTACCTGAGACACCAACTCTCTACAGAATACATCCATAGAAAGGGAAAAAAGTTGAACTACAGTCCTCAAGCAAACGATTGCTTGCTGGAGAATTTGTTTCAGACTTGCATGCACGAGAGCCTGCTTTCACAGCGTGGTTCCTTGCACAGGGGCTCCCATCAATACCTTGCCTCTTGCAAATGCGGAGCCTTGAAGGGAAGCACTGGGGATGCACAATGCGACTCCGGTTCGCTCTGCGTTTCCCTGCACACTGTCCCCCGCAGCAGCTTATCCACCACCAGGTTGAGAGAACAGAATAAAGCTGTAGGTGCCGTGCAGGGTGAGGCCCCCCGACGAGGAGACCCGCAGGGCCCGCGCTGCCGCTCATCTCACTGGCTTCAGCATCTGCAAGTGCCTCTCACCTGGGGAGGTAGGGAGACTGCAAAGTCCTCTCCAGGGCAGAGCATAGCTGAATCGCAAACTGCGGTGCCTATGTTGTGGGGACAAACGGAGAGCAGAAAGCACGTCTAGTGGCTGCCAGTATGGGCAAGGTAGAGAGTCTGACACTTTGTAGTCATTTCACAAATGCTGGTTTGAATCAATGCATCAATAAACAGTTGTCTTGTGGATATTAGATTTTGGAGTAGCACTTTACATCTTACTGACAAGCTCTCTTTATTGACTGACTGAACCTAATATTTTTAACTCATAATTTCCATTTGTGAGGTAGGGAGGGTGAATATGTGTGTATTACAGGGATGTGCTAGAAGAATTATAGAACCTAGTTGTAATAAACAAAAAGCATTTTGTGAGAAACAAAAACTACTTTCAAAAAGTATTCATTAATAACTACAATTTATTGTTTTTAATAAAGAAGTCATTTTAAGGAAATTTGTTAATTTTTAAAATTTTTAATTTTTCATCATTTTATGGTTTTATTTATTTTTCAGTCTTCTCAAAAGGATGCATTTTAATGTGTCCATTTTGCAGATAAGAAAATAATTTTATTATATTTTATAAAACAAACAGCTCCAAAGTTTAATTACCTAGAAATACAATCATTGTGTTTCTAATGACATGTTTTGTTACCTTTGAGGTTGAGTTTTCTTGACTCCACGGTGCGTTGGGTCACTTCTGGGAGGTCTTGAATTCTAGGACAACTCAGGATTGGCACCGTGCAGAGTGCACCCCTGGGGCCTTCTGCCCTTGCCCAGCAAGCTCCTTCCTGTCCCTTCCTGGTTCCTCACAGGGCAGGTCCTCCGGGAGCGAGGGTGCTTCCCCTCCGCATGCAAGGTGAATAGGGGCCAAAGCGCATTCCACCTTCTCTCTTCTGACCAAACTGACTTCTGTCATAGCCTCTTCCACTTTTGCCCAAACACAATTCTGAACCTCATCTATGTCAAGGAGATGGTATGGTGACATACCTCCACATGTTGTAATGACTACAAAACCCACATCATTTAACAATGTTTGGAAAGGCAGAAATCTTGCCATTTGCAAGGGAATGGATGAATCTCAGAGAGATTCGTGACTGAGATCATCGCGCTGTCTGTGTGTCCCCACCTATCAAGAAGAGGAAACCATTCCCACACACACTTGAAGACTACAAAATGACACACTTTAGGTTGGCAGTTTCACAACTAGACTTGGGACCTAGGACTTTGGATATGAATCAGAGGTCATCAAATCTCTATTTAATTCAAATCACAAACCAAGGTTTCAGCTGGGCGTGGTGGCTCACGCCTGTAATCCCAGCACTTGGGAGGCTGAGGCAGGAGGATTGGTGCAAGTTCGAGACCAGCCTGGGCTACAAAAGTGAGTGCAAGGCCAGCCTGAACTGCATAGCGAGACCCTGTCTCAAAAAGACAAAAAAAAAAAAAAAACCAAAAAAACAAAAAAACAAGGTTTCCGTGGGGGAAGTTCCCTGGAGTTTGCATTAACAACAAATAAAGTTTGGGGATAACTTAGTAATCGACAACTTTGGCTATATTTGAACAGTGCTGCATTTCTAAGGTAAAATACTTCCAAGCAACATATTTTGTCACTACGTGTATCCTCCATAAATCCTTAAAGAAAAAAGAAAACGATAACAGTAAAATGTAGTCCAATCTTCCTGAATTATAACAAGTTTCAAGTTAATGAAATCTTGGCTAATGAAATTGAAAGCAGCAATAACTGAAGTTCCAGGTACTGAAAGGAGAGCATTTGTTTGAAGTATGCTTAGCTCTAGGGGCAGCTGTGGTTTTTTAGGTGTCATTAATTCTGTGCACATGTGGACATCGACCCTTCGACCCAGTGTTTGTCGGGAATACAAATGTGTTTGTATTCTGGAAGTCTTCTGCAGGAGAGTTACACACTAGAACTAAGTAACATGAGATTCCAGTGCTGGGCATGGGGATTATTTGACCTGATTTAACAGAGCGCATGGTCCAGGGGTCACCCAACTTTCCATTAGGGCCAGAACAAATATATATGTTTTTTACATTATGAACCATTCAGTCTTTGTACCAACTACATAGCTCTGCTACAGTAGATAAAATGGCCATGCACAATATATAGAAGAGTAGGCATAACTATAGGTCATAGTAATTTATTGCAAATATTGATTACATGCATTTCTGACCTCCTATGGCTCTTGGATTTTACTAACGCCCCGAACCACTGATGGTGCTTTTCCACTTCAGCTTAAAATTTCTGGCTGGGCAGTGTAGATCTGGAAAAAGATATTGTCATAGTGCAAATATATGTCATTCCTAGACTCAGCTGCGAACAATCTTTTGCCACTGTTATCATCATTGGATATTTGCTGATCACCTTCCTGAGTCCAATTTCCTGAGTACTGTGCTTTGCTTGTGCAGTGCCCCTCACACGGTCACCTTGTTTTCTCACTGAAGATCTCTGAAATCCCTTTGTTCTCTTGAATCCCCAATACTTGAGCTAAAGGCCCCGGATGTCTCATCAGTGAGCTCGCTCACAGTACCTCTGTATCTCTTCAGCCTTTCTCCACCAGTGAAGCCAGACAACTAAAGGCAGTATTCTGGTCCTAGTGCCCGCCTCCCAGCCAACACTAGTTAATGGTTTTCTGATCATTTCAGGCAACACCCAGTGCTCACAGAGATCACACTGCCCAGGAACAAGCACCCCATTTCCACAGCTCCTCACTTCTACTCTTGTTAGAAGCAAGGTCTGAAAACAAGAACCCCCAAATGTATTAAGATAACCCCTTCAGATGAACCTGACAATATAAGAAACGAAGCGTGGATTTTCTGTACAGTTATTCTCTGTTTCAAAAAAATAAGTTCCCTTTTCAACTAGCTTGTGAAAAATGAGTTTAAATGAATATATGGATGCTGTAGCAGTCTGGGATAGTTCATCCTTTCCACCTTTGCGTCTGAACTGCACTTCTCAAAGGCAGGTTCAGACGTAGATCATCCATTCTTATTTCTTCTGAAGACATAGATGAGTAAGTTGCTGAACCACATTATGAAAACCCTGGGTACAAACAGGCCTTACATAGCCTTTTGTAATACATTGGTTGTTCATACATTGCCAGCCTAATTAGGCCACCGGCACTGAACAATGAAAATGACTAACTCTCCTCAGCAGGCCATTGAAGGCAACAGTACGTTTCTCATTCAGTCTGAATGTTTGGGATATTTTTTATCAACTTTATATTTACTGTAGCTCTTCCCTCGTTTTCCGTGACTTGCTGATGCCCTACCATTGCTCTTATGTATCCATCTCCCCCTTTTGGTCCACTCTGTCTCTTACTCCTATTTCAGGAGCCATCCCAAATGTTCATTTCCATACTGAGCTTTCTTGTCTATGTATCCAAGGAATTAATTTCATGAGCAACTCAGAAATCATGCTATGGTAGCTTTGTTATGATGTTAAAGATTTACTCTTTCATAATGTAATTGTCTCTCTATATCTTTCTCTTTTCTAAGTTTCTGGTTTCACTCATGGCTACACTTTGTTGAAACACAGACAGTTTCTCTTCCCCTAATTATGTTTATTTACTAACTGCTTGAAGATGAAAGTATAACTGGGAGAATACATTTACAATCTGACTAGTTATTCAGATTTTGCATCTCTATAATTCAAAATGATATCAACATTTTCTTCTCACATTAGTCCCCCCAAAAGTTTAAAATGCTGGCTATGTTGCTTATTTACTCAGTTACTACAAGAAGGTTGAGTAATAACATCGGAGATTAAATATTTATATTTTGTGGTTGGAACATTTAGAAAAATTCAGAAGCAAAATGAAGACTTTAGTGCAAATAAATAAAAGTTTCTTCTAAAGAAGCTTTAGCTCCAGCTGTGGTTTTACGTGAATGAAATACAGTATCTAAGCTGAGTATTGGCCAAAAAGCCAAGAATACTTGGAAATAACCAATGAGAGACAGGCAAGATCTTAGATTGCTTATCAAAGCCATAGCCCTTCTCTGTGTCATTCAGTCGCCCTATTTAGCATCTGATGATTGTTTGTAAAGCCCTGTGCAGTTCCCTTGTTCCTGCCTTACACAGGAGACCCCAGGACATTGGCCCCTAAAGAAAATATTCAGGTAGTTAGACACTGTGCAGGTGCAGCAACCTGTTGAGGAACACTCCGGGCTGGGGGGGCCACAGATCGTTAGGCCAGCAAGAAGGCAAGATGCCCAAAGAGTGCCTGAGATGGACTGTGGCCTACGGTGAGTCCACACTAGGGGGACACTGGGAGGAAGTCAGCATTGGAGGAAAGAAGAAGCGTCTGAAGTCCAGCTGGCGCCATGCTGGGTCCCCTGCCCTGTCGCTCGAGCTTGTCTTTTGCACCCCACTGTATTCCGAGCGTTGGCTCCACAGTGACTGCGTGGCGCACTAGTGCATAGAGGCGTTTCCCTTGGGAGTCTTTGGAACCAACTGTACTATGCACAAGGAAGCCGTGTTTCCTTCTAGTGAGTATATGATGCATGGTTTCTCTCACTGAGTGCTAGATGAACTGGACAGATGTCTAGATTTGAAAGAAATTTTGTGAAAAGGATGTCCTTTAAATGCTGGTATCCCCTGGGATTTCATGGCATTGTCAAAGAAGCAGGAAGCTCCTGCTCACTGCTCGGCCTACACCACAGGGGCTGAGGAGCCCGGGGAACTGCACACACTCTGCCGCTGTGCTCCTCCCCCTCCTCCTCGCGGTAAAGGTGAGTAAGACGGAGTCGGCACAAATCACACGCACCCGCCTGTGCATGCGCCTCGGATTCCTGTACACACACATGCCCCTAAACGGTCACAGATATTCTATGCATCATAATCACTCTCTCTCAGGATATCGTCTCAAGTAGCCTGTTCTTCCCAAAGAGCGGTGGCCCTTTGGCGACTTGTCATCCGCTTCTGTGTGTGCCAGGACTCAGCACAGAGCACACCAGGTGTTTCCCTTTCACCAACTTCCTGGCCTACTTTGATTTCCAGCCACTGCGGCAAAGCCCAGGCTTAACCAGATCTAACTGCAAGCATCTGGCCCAGGGGCACGGCGCTATAGCTCTCTGCCCTTGTGCAGGCGGTGGTGGGAGGCTGCTGACGCGTTCAGAACCTACATGCACACAACGTAGGAGTGAAAGGAAGCTGACGGGAAGCCTTGGTAAGGCGAGCGGGTCGCGGCAGGTGCCCACAGGTAGCTGCTATTTTCTGTTGTTCCTCTGGTTGATAACCATGAAGCATACTTACTTTGCTTTTCAGGCCACAAATGAATGCGGAAAGACAAACAGATCCTAAAAGGAAGCCTTCTGCCTTCCCTCGTTTCCTCTTTCCTGTGCCCTATGCCTATTTCCTGAGATCATTTTCCAAGATAGAACACTCCTGCGCAGGTTGGTAAGTGAACTTCTTTTACTGAAGACTCAAAGTATCCAAGAGACACTCCAGTGAAGACGCATCTCAAAGTGTCAGAAAGAATCGTGCAATCCAATCATACTTGTGAGACATACGGTGTGCCAATCGCTAGCCTCGGGCCTTGCCCTGGTTACTGAGATCCCCGTGTGTCGCCTTGTGTCTCATCAGCTCTACAGTAGCGCAACTTACAGAGGCCACATCGGAAATGAAATAAAGACTTGGAGACCTGGCTCTGCTTCCCGCTGATCTCCTTCCCACCTCGCCGCTCGCTCTTCTTTCATAAACCAGAACCCCTGCGCACTCGCCGCTTGGCTGGTGGTTTCTTCACAGCTGGCTAGAACTGGGTCGCTTAAGAGCTCTCTGGTGCCAAATGAGTTCTTGCACGTGTCGCTGTTCTCCGCTCAGCCACCACCAGCTTCCCCTCCACCCAGAGCCCGCTGGCATTGCTCCATCTATGAAGCCAGGCCCAAAGGTGCTAGCCGCAAGGAAGACAAACCCCGCTCTGCAGCCTCGCCAAACCTCCACCGCCCTTGACAGCTCCGCAAACCAGAACCTCCGCCCCCGCGTTGCATGGCTGCTCCGTTCTGGTCCCCATTTTCCCAGCAGCTCCTCAACTTTCTGCCCTTCCAGAAGGTACCTTGACTTTACTTCTGAAAGTTTCACTCTGGTTTTTCCTAATACAAACCCATCAAAGGCAAGGCTAATAAAGTTTGTATATTCTACTGCCATCTGGTGGTCATTTATTTATATCACTGTCTCAAAATAAGAACACCCTACTCTCTCTCTGGTTTAAATAGTCTCCTAATATATTTGGCTGTCAATAAACATTCCTGTTTAAAAATGGAGGAGAATAATAACGAAGCCTAATATATGCAAGTTCTATTTGATAGAAGAAGGAACGAATTTATCATCAAACGTGTGAACTATCAAAGGTGGTCCAAGATAAAAAATATAATGTACTACCAAGAAAATTCACTTAAATTCAGATAAAAAACAAAGCCATATTGATTAACATGTGACTGTTATGTATTCCTTGAAACCAGAATCAAATAAAGTAAAAAGTTGAAGAGGGGCTGGGGAGATAGCCCCGTGGCACAGGTGCCTGCCTAACAAGTGTAAGGTCGTGAGTTTGAACCCCAGTCCTGCCAAAAAAAAAAAAAAAAAAAAAAAAAAAAAAAAAAAAAAAAAAAAAAAAAAAAAAAAAAAAAAAAAAAAAAAAAAAAAAAAAAAAAAAAAAAAAAAAATTAAAAATAAAAATAAAAAGTTGAAGAGAGCAACTCTTGTCTGACTGTGTCAGTAACTACCCGGGATGCTTTTCAATGATGCAAATAAACTAAATGGATTTCCCTGTTGTGCAAAACTGGCAGATTCCTCCTGGAAGTATAGAGGATAAGGCTAAGTTGCTCATGTATAATTTGACATTAGCTTTTATCATAACATCTTATATAAATTTTCTTTAAATCTCTCAATCGTCTTGAATGGAAAAGCATACCCTGTTTTACTTCATGTCTATTTATTGTAAGTAGATGACACTCTTAGTTTATGTACTGTGGCATAATACCACTTGCGATTTAATACATAAGCTTATAATGCCTTTTTTTCTTTTCTCCTCATTTACATTACATACATGGTTTTATATTGGTTGGTATTGTCACATGTTTTAAAGTAAATTATGCTACTTGTGAAGGATCATTTTGTAAGAGTATTAGATATAAAAGCTCTTGCAAGGAAATATAAAGGTTGCATATAAGAATATTTGTTAGCCCTGATAGCTCTGGAAATTGTTCTTTTTACGTTAGCAGAAAAGGGCCACATGACCTCTCGATGGCCTCCAAAAATCTGCCCCTTAGTATCAGGCCATGCCTGTGTAAACAGCTATAATCTTCTTTGCCTTCTAGCAATATATTAATGCCAAAATGAGGTAACACATGCCATGGTATTTGGCCCATATAAACTATCACTTATACCCTTATTTGCAATTGAAAATTATACAATAAAAACAGTTATATACACAAAAATATGGATGCGAAGAAACTATTAACATTAGGAAAGTATGGAAATGCATTTTCCTTCCATGAAAACTACAAAACTAAAATAACCAGAAAAAGTCATAAAATTTATCATTGGGAAATACAAACTAAAACATAATGAAATGTTATTGTAGACTTACAAGCATATGCTTCAAATCTAAAACAACTAAAATTACAAACTGTTGTTTAAATATAAATAAATATCAAAATAACATAAATATCAATGATGGTCAGAAAATATCATTTCAAAGCTAAGTCAAAGATATTTGATATTCAGAAAGCCAGTGATGATAAGCTCAAGTACCTATGTCATAGAGTATTAGTATCACAAAGCTTTTCTGCTGGAGGGTTAAGAATGTAAGTTAACAGACCAAAAAATGGAGAAAAAGAAGGGCTATAAGGATAGCCAATATTTTGGCCCTAGTCCTTCAAGGTCAATAAAGACCCAGGATATAAGAGAACCTGTGCTGTAATATCCTACAACTCAGAGGTGTCCCAAATTTCCTGGTCAAGGAGATTATGGGACCTCAGAGGAAAGGGATGAATGAACTGCAGTGCGTCTAAGGAGAGTCACCCA
>PVJA010046839.1:0-14933 GCA_004027025.1 Myocastor coypus
AGGACCGAAGCTGGTGCTGACCCCACCAGACGGGTGCTTAGCTCAAAGTTGCAGTGAGGCCAGGAGAAAAGGCAGGTGGGCGACCCCTGAGATCCTTCCCCTTACTCGGATGTGCTGTCATTCTGCTGTCAAGAATTAATCGGCAGATCACTTTACAAAGGACTTTAATGTTGAAAAACACTTCCTGAAGTCCAAATCAGACTCAAGGCCATGGCTGCAGTTCTACAGGGAAATGGGGAACAGGGAACTGGATTTCATAGGACAGCGGGCACTATGCTAGTCACATGTACTTGCAGCGGGAGACGCGACAGGGGTCTCAATAGAGGCTGGTCTTCTTCATGATGCGCAGGAACTCCTGCTCGTTGACCTCGCCATCTCCATCCCGGTCAGCTTCATCAATCATCTCCTGCATGATGGGAAGGATTCAGATTAGGCTCATTTATCAATGCAAGGGTATCAGGTGACAGGCTTCTCAGAAGGCTGCATGTGGTGACAGCAGTAGGCCACCAAATGCAAATGTGCTGCTTTTTAGGGTAGCCTGCTTCCTGGGAAGCTATCTGCAAACCAAGCCACACCTTCATAGACACCAACCAGAAGGGAGCGCAAAGGTCACCTCAACTAGAGACTCACAGCCCCAGGTATGCTTTTCTGGAAAACGGGGCCATGACTTTGGGAGATTCACAAAGAACAGCCACTAGGGGCGAAAGAGGATACTGGCTTCCTTCAGAGATGCTTCTGCCAGTGAAGAAGGAATGGCAGGGCCCAGGGGCTTCAAGACAGGGGCTGAGCTCTAGACTGAGGCTCGACAAACCTGAAGCTCCTCATCGGTCAGGTTCTCGCCCAGCTCCTTGGCCACGCGCTTCAGATTTCTGAATGATATTGTCCCGGTTTCATCATCATCAAAGAGCTTGAAGGCTTTCAGGATTTCTTCCTTGGTATCTTTCTCGGACTGAACAAGTAGAACACAGAATGCATGAGCAGGGAAGCCTCACAGCCACTCACATCCTACAGCCCTGCCCCTGCCTGTTCACCTTCCTTCCCTTTTTCTAATAAATAACTCAAGCCTGGACTTGGGGCAAACATTAATGCCCCTACCTACTTCCACATCCCATATTTTATTACTAGACCTGAATCAGCGGCAGGCTATGTTTGTGTTGTTGGTGCATAAACCAAGAAATCTGCACACAAGGCTCAGTCAGACGTGGAAGAGAGGACAGGCTGCCCTGCTGCATGCCTGGGACCTCTCCCAGGCATAAGCTGTGGGTCACTGCAGTGAAGCCTGGCTTAGCTTTCAAAGTGCTGCATTAGCTGTCTCTCCGTGTCTACACCTGCTGTTCTGCACTGTGTTCTAGTTCTCTTGTTCAAAATTATCCCCAGTTCTAGCTGTAAGGAGGGGCTTGTAAAGGAATGACCTTCTTGCCTTCATTCCCAAATGGCCCCATCCTATACCCTCCTTTAAGGGGACAGTGTCTCAGAGGTGGCCTTCATGAGAGCTCCTTGGTCACAGAAGAGCAAATATCATCTGGGACAGAACAAGAGTAATCGTAAAATTACTAAAAACCTAGATGTTAGAAAGGCTAGACTAAGCACTGCATCTAAATTGCACTGGATTCATTTTTAAAATATAGCAGAAGGGAATAGAGTTATAATTAGGGAGAAAAGCCTACTTAAGCTGGCAGAAAGAAGATTCTCTTGGTGGACAGAGAAGGTGGGAGGAAAGAGGGCCATTTTACAAACTCCTTTGCACAGTGTTTCTGGCCCTGGGGTTCCAGGACCTCAGAACTCAAATTCCCTGAAAGGCTCCTGCTGGGAGTCAAAAATGGAGAGAGCCCCTGCTGGGAGAGGTCTGACACAATGGGCCAGCAGGGGAAGCTCCACTAGGTGGTTACAGAACCCTGAGTCTCCTAATCTCCTAAAAAGCAGTCCACAAAGAAAACAGTAGTATGATTTGATGATTTCAAAGCAACACAACTGTTAAAGAGATGTACAACTGTGCCTTGGAGACACATCTGGGATCCTGGGCAGGCAGGGGTCTGCTTCCTACAGGCAGAGAGAAGGCATGCGAACCACACTGAAGAAGACCCCAAGGCAGCAGAGGCCACTGAAGCGCCAGGCCTTGGATGCTGACCCGGGAGGGGAGAGGGCTGACAACTTATATTCTCTCAACCCTCTGCATAGGCTGACACCCGAGAAGCATGGCATGGATGAATGCAACCTTAGAAGTGCTGGAAAGCAGAATCTCCATGGCAGGGAAAAAGCGCAGATGAGGTGCACAGAATAAAACACCTGAATGAGTGCAGAGTTTTGAAGTATGCAGGCTGTGGACCCTCGAAAGGAAAAACATTTTAAAATGTTTGGTGTTTATAGGTTTTACTGCCTGTGCTTATCATGTGGCCCTGTCAGCTGGAGCACAATACTAGCCCCCACGTGAAAGCAGTAGTACTGCTTTACAGGGGAGAAGTGATCTCTACAGCTTTGTGAGCTGAAACTCAGGTGAAGACGCTATTACCCCTTGTTCGATGAACTCTGGGGTGTGCTGAGTTTTCTCCAGTGAAGCTATTTTCACGTGTAGATTGAAATGGACCTGCCACTGTCATGGCCAATACACTCTTTTTAAAAAATTTTTTATTTTTTTTTTCTTCTTTCAGAGCTTTTGTTGGTTTATTTATTTTTATGGCCGGCTCAGCCTGCCCTGAGGGCAGGGCTGGCGCAGCATGTGGTGCCTGGGATCGGGGGTCCCTGCAGCCGCCAGCAGGCGCTTTAGACCACTGAGCCATCCTGCCAGGCCCCATGGCCAATACACTTTTGAGCTCAGTTAACTTACCATTTTCTGAGTCATCACAGTCAGAAAGTCACCGAAGTTCATTTTTCCTGTCCCCTCTTTATCAATTTCACTGATCATTTTCTTGATTTCTTCTTTCTTGGGCTCAAAGCCCAGGGCTCTCAT
Organism: Myocastor coypus; assembly: GCA_004027025.1. Lineage (NCBI taxonomy): Eukaryota > Metazoa > Chordata > Mammalia > Rodentia > Myocastoridae > Myocastor > Myocastor coypus. The sequence continues at coordinate 2,948 of PVJA010046839.1, forward strand.
TGCCACCTACAATGAAAATGGATCAGCTTCATTAAGCTGGTGGAAACCAGGCAGGAGTAGAACTGGTAAAGGCATTAAGCCAGCATGAGGTACAATAGTAGTGAAATGACTAGCGGCGTGACAGCGTCGACCTAATTTGATATCTGCAATCAACTTCAGTCAACATCTGAGTTAAATAAAGACAGGAAAACAGCACAGCATATGCTCCCTTGTTACTTTTTCAGGGAGAATGACAGCAACATCATGAATGGTGACAGGGAGAGGACAATGAAGCGGCAGAGGAAAGGCAAGGCACTCCTGCATACATAGGCAGAGCTTACCTTTAGTTCCTTTACATCGATGGTCCCAGTCCCATCTGCATCAAAGAGGTCAAAAGCTTCTCGGATTTCCTGTTTCTGCTCTTCAGTCAACTCTGGCTTAGGACTCATCCTTTTTCTTGGGGCACTTGATGCCATGTTTGACTTTTTAAAATTAGAGGCCTTTAAACGTTAAACATGTGAGCACAGTATCAAGTAATATGGTTTGTATTTTACATAAGATTGTTTCAAACACCCCAATTTTTTAAAACAGTTTATATCAATCTATTTTTTTTCTTTTTTCTGTCTTTTTTTTCTTTTTGTGAAACCAGGAATCAAACTCAGGACCTTGCACTTGCCAGTCTGTGCCCCTGAGCTATCTGCCCAGCCCCAGTATTCCAATCAATTTTAAAGCTCTGCTAAAAAACATATAATAGAGCTTGCTGAGGAAAAAGACAAATGATTAGTCTTTCCACAAACTTCTAATCCTCTTTTCTTTCTATTGTCTTTAGTAGGTTCCTTGATTTTTCTGAAAATCATTCCCAAGGAGAGCCAGCCAGGCAACTGACTCTGGATACTAGAGATTTTCAACTATCCCAAACTCGGGGCTCTTGATTCTGCAAACACCTTACAATGCCTACCCTCAAAACTGCTTACCACAGTGAATTTTCACTTGGAAATTGCTTGTAAATTTGGCCAAATGTTACGAAACATTCGTTCAGTATCGCGTAATAAAGCTCAATCGACTCAGCACCTTAGTGCTTCTTCTAAGAAGCTCAAAGCAGCTCCTACTGCTCCTGGCTAAAACTGCAAAATTCGCTTTAACTATCAACATATTAAATCTCCCAGCCCCATGTGAAAACTTTGATAGAGTGTGGGGACCGGTAGGCCAGGGTCTGAAAGGGATTGGGACCCACACAGCACCTGAGACCTCTCTGTACCGGGCGAGTGATCGGGAAGGAGGTTTGGAGCAAGCCAAAGGAGCTGGAGGACCGGAGAGGGGCCAGCTGGGGGGAGGGGAGCGATGGGAAGGGAAGGCCCAGCCACGCGGCAGCATCTCTAATGGATACCCTACTCTTCCGGGATGGAGCTCAAAGGAACACCGTGTACACCAAATCAGGAAAGGCGCAGGAGAGGCAGAGCAGAGGGAACGGTGCCTGGGAAGGGCAGTCACACGGCCAGGGCGCGAAGAGGCGGCCGGCACTCACCATTGCAGCAGAACTCAAAGGCCGTTGTTAAGGTAACAGCGTACACACCGATTCGGCGCCGTTCCCACCGCCCCGTGCGCGCAGCATCGCTTCCTATTGGTGCGAGGCTAGAGTGGGCGGGACTCACTTGGAACCGCCGCGGCCAGGGCACGGGGCGTGCTCTAGCGTCTGAGAACCGGCGTCATTGGGTAAGATAACGCTAAGAGCGCCGATTGGCTGAATTAGCAGCAGAACGAGCCAATCCCCTCGTAGGAGGAAGCTCGGCCGATTGTCAGCTCATCTGGGCTGGGAGGGAAAAGTGGCAATCCGGGTGGAAGTGCGGCGGGTTCAGCCTGCGGAGAAGCTGAGGCATGCCGGAGTGCGCCCACTGAAAGGTAGGGGTCTTGGCCCTGCCCCGGATGGCGTCCTGGTGTCGCCTGGAGGGCAGGATCGGAGGACGAAACAGTGGGTCAGTACTTTCCGGGGGAGACTCGCCAGAAATGTGATCATACTGTCACCCGAAGCGTGACGGGGGCCGGAAGAAGCATCCCCGGCCCAGGCGCTCTCCCCGGAACAATCACCAAGGTCTGCGGATTGTCGCGGAGGGGGGTGGGGGGACCTGGGGGCTTTAAAAGGGAGTGTCTACAGAGGTGTGGGCTCGGGCGGGGCTGTCCACCCGGAGCTGGAGACCCGCGGCCCGCCCTCTTCGGCCGGCCTCTAATGCACACTGGCTCTGCTTCTCCTGCAGGCTTTAGGGCAGTAATCAGGGAGGTTGAGGACACGGCGGTTTCCTGGGCTGAGGCCTCCTAGCATCCCATAAATGGAACATCTGCCCTTTGCCCTCCTCCCTTCCTAGCAGTGAGCTCGGCTATGCAACTTGCCTCATATTTGGCTCTTTCCTTCTCCAGTCCCGTCCCCGGATGGATCCCCCAACTTCTGTCAGCTCTAGCCCCTGAAGTGTCCTTTTCCTGCCTTTGCTACTCCGTGCTCATCAGCTGCAGCCGGTGACTGGTCGTGTGAGCGGCGCTCTCCCCTGGTCCGCAGAATCCTCCCACCAGCCCCTTGTACCACCTCTGACCTCCTCCTCCCTGGCCCTGATTCCCTTTCACCAACCTGTTACCTCTTCATTGAGGACCCCCAAGCACTATGCAGGGCTGCGCCCCACCCCCACCATACACCTAAGCCCACCCACTCGTTCTGAGCTTTCCTATTGAGCTTTTTTTTTTTTTTTTTTTTTTTTTTTGTGGGATCAGAGTTCGAACTCACGACGTTGCACTTGCCAGGTGGGCACTTGTACCACAGAGCTATCTCCCTGGCCCCTCCTATTGAACTTATAAATTGCTAACCAACTGAACATTTTAGTCATTTAGTTTTCTGCTTCCCCTTTACCAGAAAGCAGGCACTGTGAGGGCAGGCATCTGTGTTCTGTTCACTGCTGATACTGTAGGACTCAGAAGCCTGGAAGAAGAAGGGCACATACTAGGTGCTCAGTAAACCTTGATCAAATGACTGGCAGTTCCCGTTTCCTACTTCTCACCTCTGCCCTCCATCTGCCCTGCTCCAACAGGTTAATCTCAGTGTGCAGCTCTACTCAGGTCAGTGCCTTGCTTGTACACCTTTGGAGGCCATTTTCTGGAGAGTAAAACCCCTGTGAGCCTCCTGCCCATTTGCTCCTACCTCTGTCCCTCGATACCCTGTCCTCTGCTTTGGCTCTTATGTGCACCCCAGAGGCACAGGGCAGCATTACAAGGCCAGGTGTAATGGAAAGAGGTGCCATCACTGAGGTACATCCTTGAAGGGAGTGTGGCTGTCCTTGTCTTTTTGCTTCCAGCGTACCGTGCAGTGGGCAGTTCCCAGGTCCCACCTGGCACACTCCTATGATATAACACTGCGCTGCCACACAGCCAAAGCAGCAGGGCCAACTTAGTGTGCACTTCAGCTGGGACCCACAGGAAACCTCCTCTCTTGATCGAGGTGGGTTATCGCAGGCACTTTGCCAAAGCAGCAGAAAAGCTAGCAGGCCCTGCTTCCCAGGCAGTCTGTGGGGTGGCAGCCTGGCCAGTGGAAAGAGCACCTGTTGTGTGCCTTGCATAATGCCAGGCAAGTCCTTCTGGTCCTGTCTGCCCAATTGGGCACTTTCTGTGTCTTAATTAATGGATTGTGTGCTCCCATGTGACTGTCCAGGCATTGTGCAGGTCCCAGGCACTGTGAATTCTTGTCCGATTTGCTCACACCTCGCTACCTAGCATACCCAGGGCGGTAGGCTTGGCTAAAGTCTCTTTCCTGTGCTGTAGTCAGATTAGTCTACAACTTCCAAGGGCACATAGGCCCTGCATTTTGTCACCTTTGCATCTGGACCTCCTCCATACTTGCTGTGACAGAATTAGTCGCATTGCCAAAACATACTGGCTCCGTGCCACCACCTCATTCTTGCCACTGCTTGCTACGGACTGTCTTTTAAGAAACTGACACCTCTTGTTTGGCTCCTTTCTGAGGCTCAGCTCCTCTCCACTCGTGGGCACCATAGCCCCTCAGGATTCCTGCGGGCCCATTTGGCATGGTATACACCATGGTGATCGAGGCTGTGTTTGACTCAGTGCCCACGTCTAGTGATGGACATGGGTGACTTGTCCCTGAAGAGTGAATGCACAGAGGAAGCGCCACAAGTTGCAGCATCCTATGTATCCCTGGGGTGCACTCAAGCACCCCAGCAACTCAGAGGTGGCAGTTGTCTAGATTAGGCTGTCAACCAGCATGTCACGGTGAGAGGCACGATGGAGCTAGGAGTCACTTAGCTGTCTTGACGCGGGCATCAGCATACGGGGGCAGTTGAGTAAGGCCTTGGAGAGGACCCTGGCCGAGAAGAGGGAAGGTGCCCTGGGGGAGCCAGGAGCTGGAGCTGGGTGTGTAGCATGCCAAGTGGCCTGCCAGGCTCTCAAAACTGGGCCTTTTCTGTGTCCTGACAATAGATAAGAAGAGAGAGGACTCAGTGACAGAAATATACAGGCCTGGCTGGTCCTGAAGGACAGGGGTAGGTGAAGGCCGGGGCTGAGTTGTGACAGGGCTCCCCTGAGGCCTCACAAGGTCAGCGCCCTCTCCACCGCTGGCCCCACTGACCCTAATCTCTGTGTTTTTTCCGTGTCATGTCTTTGATTTCAGAAAGAGGAGACCAGCTTCCTAAAAGGAAAGGACATTCTTATCTCTGTCTGCTTTGTAAGAAACAAATTGTCCTTCTCTTTGTCTCCAGCAGTCAGTGGCCTGGAATGCTTCCCCTGGGGTGGGTCTCTTGGATTTCCCCGGCTCAACATGGGCCTCTTTCCCTAGCTTTCATTACCTCAGACTGCCCCCCACTATATATGGTAGGTAGGTACAGGGCTTGCTCTTAAGTGGAAACAAACAGCTATTGTTCTAGAGAAAAAAAGTGCTGAGGCTTCCAGTGCCTGTCTGAATCCTTACGATCCACCAGCCCCTAGAACATTGCTTTGGACTCATATTTTCAATAGTTCAGCACCTTTCTATGCACTTGTGGATGTGTATGGTAAAATAAATAGCAAAAAAAAATGTACATTTAAGCACTGGGGGTATACCCTTCAATTACAGTAGATACATTCACACTGTAGCTCCACCACCACCACCTCCCAGTTTAAAACTTCTCATCCTGTGGAAAACTGAGGCTTGGAACCCAGAGCAGTGACTCGCACAGCCACCTACCAGCCCCTAGTAGCCATCATTTGCCTATCAGTGTCCACAAGTCTGGCTGCTGTAGATGTTCTCTTGTGGCCATCTTACTTCACTTAGTACCATGTCCTTGGGGTTCATCTGGGGTGTAGGGTGTGAAAGAACATCATTCTTTTCTGTGACTGATGAGATTCTGCTGTATGTTCTGATCACATTTTGTTTATCCATTTGGTCATCAGTAGACCTTCGGGTTGCTTTCACCTTTGGGCGAACAAATAATGTTGTTGTAGTCCAAAGCCCCATTTTCCTTTGTTTATAAGTGTAATGTTCTGAGGAACTGTGACACTACTCTCTCTCCACAGGGGCTGTGCTGAGTTGCATTGCCATCGGCGGTCACGATACAGGCCAAGGATTCCAGCTTTCCACATTCTCCCCAACTCTTGTTTTCTGCCCTCTGGCCTTTCGTGGTAGCTATCTAATGGGTATGGGCTGCGAGGTGGGGTCTCCTTGTTGTTTGGATTTGCATTTCTCTGCTGATTACGGTTGTTGAATGCCATTTTGTGTGCCTTTCGGCTATCTGTAAAGAATATCTTCTTTGGAAATGGATCAGTCTTTCCTGAAATGTTCTTTCAGCCTAAATAATATAAAACATGGTAGATTGAGGAGGGTTGCCAGGGAAAAGGGATTACCAGTGGGTTTTGATTCATTTTCTAGGCTAGTCCTGCATATCTCACGCCCCAGAGACAGCTAAGGTCTTACCCCAATTATCTGACTCACAGAATGTACAAACTTCACAATTATTGGTATACAATTGGAGGCTACTATAGGTTTTTGTTTTGACAGCAGGCAGGTTTGCTAGGAACACTGTGATCATTGTTTGAGTACTACCACTGCACTGGGGTAGGATCTGTTTCTTCTTCACCTCCTACGCCCTCTTTTGGCAAGCCAGGAGGGGCTCTATGGTGTCTTGCTTTTGTGAGCAATGCAAGAGGAGCTCTGGGTTTGGCAGCTGTACTGTTTGGACTCAGGACCTCAAAGGATACTTGGCATTTGCTTCCTGAGTAACAACTGACCACAGACTACATGGTTCGAAGCAACAAAAATTGATTCTCCCCCAGTTCTGGAGGCCAGAAGTCTAAAGCCAAAGTGTCGCTTGGCCCACTCTCCCTCACCATCTCCAGGGATAGTCATCTTCCTTGCATCTCCTGTCTTCTGCTGGCCCTGGACATTCCTTGACTTATGTCACCCTAATGTTTGCCCCTGTCTTCTCATGGTGTCCTCTTCTCCTTGTCTCTCCTCTCATAAGAATTGTACCTCTGGAAGAATATCTGTCCTTGAGTGTAGGGCCCACCAGCATAAGCACTCCATAATTCTTGCATCCATGAAGACGCTTTTCCATGGAAGGGCACAGTTGCAGGCTCCAAGGCTCAGGGAGCCACTGCTTGCCTTACCATCACGGTCCCCATCATCACAGTGCAGCACAGTTTCATAGGTCAGGGTGGATCCTGGGCTGGTGCTTCCCCCAAACCCTGAGCTTCTTCATTGGCAGAGTCCACTTCTGACTGCTTGCTTTCCCTGAGCGCCATCTCTGTGGTGATGGGTATCCCCGGAGATGACTTTGCTTACCAGATTCTTTGGAAGCAAGTAATCTGGTGCCAAGGCTTAAACCAGCAAACACTCTGGCCACACATTTGCTCAGACCCCAAAGCATTTGTATCCTGAGACTGTCACAGAGATCTTTGAAGAGACAAAGTATTTTCTTCCCAGTCACTGAAAGCCCATAGCTTAGATCTTGGTGATCCTTAAACCTCCTAAACACGTGCTGTCTCTTGGCCATTGTTTTCCTACTTCTCAGGCAAAGCTTGAAGTTAGGAACCTGATTAAATCTCTTTCATGCTACTTAAGACTTTAATGAAGCACATTGGGTTCATTCTTTACCCTATTCCTCAGAAGAGGTGGGAGGAGGAAGTACCCCTTCCTGCCCACATTTGTTCACCAGTCTCACATGCCTCTCTGTGGGCCTGGGAATCCAACCCAGGCCCCTACCTGGGAGGCGCATGCTGGGCACTGCATCCGGTCACATTCCTTCTTCACCCCTTGTACACATGCTTTCCCAAACTTCTCTGTTGTACAGGGCTCAGCATCTCCCTGAGAGGCCTAGGAGCTACTCTAGGGCTGGCTTATGCTGAGGCTGCAGGCCAGCAGGTCAGGGATTCCAGGAGAGCCCTTCATGAGGCGGGGAGGGGAGTCTGTTGCAGAGCAGCAGAGATGGATGATGATGATGATGATGATGATGATGATGATGATGATGATGATGATGATGATAGCTACCTTTAATGGAGGGTCAACAGGCACTTGGCACTGGGCGGCGGACTTGGCCTACACTTTTCTCATTTAATTTTATTTAAGCCTCATCATGATCTTACGAGGAGGCAGGTGCAGGTGCTGCAGTCACTGCCCAGAGGAATTCCTGCTGGTAAGAGGTAGAACCAGGATCAGAATCCTGCCAGTGGGCTCTGGGTCTGTTCATTATTGCCAACCTGCTGCACTGGACAGGGGAGTGAGCTGTGCTCTGTACAGGCAGCGGGCAGCTGGGGCATGCCCCTCTCAGGTGGGCAGGCCTGGCCTGGGGGCCAGTCTGGGGATCTTACAGGCCAGCGGGCAAATTGTTGACTCCACAGCCCCTGCTGGCAGAGGTCCGCAGTTCCCTTGGTGGGATAGGAGGCTGGGTGTGGGGAGCCTCCTTACCCCTCTGAACACCATCTCTTTGCTGTGCCTTCTCATTTGCTCGTTTCCCTGACCCTCCTGGAAAATGAGGTAAGCAGTTGTGTGGACAGCTTGATGAGCGTTGGGGAGCTGCATGGGCCGTGCTAGCCATGTTCTTCAGTGAGCTGAACGAACCAATCCCCGCCCCTGGGCTCTCGGGCAGGACAAATGATGAGACCCCTGGCAGTGCACAGGGTGCTGTGGGACAGAGGGAAGGAGAGGACGGTCACATAAGTAAACAATGTGACCTTGCTTATCCATCAGTCATGTTGCACAAAGGCCCAGGGACATGTCAGTTTTGTGGTGTATTTTCTTGACAGCTCCCGATGTGAGCTCAGGAAGTGGCTCCTCACTGGACACCTGTCTCACAACCATGTCAGCCTGCGGTATGTCCTCAGGGTCCATGCTCCCTCCAGATCAGCTCCTCTAGGGACACACAGTGCCCACTGGCTGAAGGTGGCAAATGTGAGACTCCAGCTACACAATTGAATTAGAGAAGTCACAGTGCTTGAGACACAGTGCTGGCTGCCAGCCTGCCTGATGGCATTCTCTGAGTCTGTCACTTCACAGGCAGGCTCCTTTTTTCCTGGTGGATTTTGTCATCCCTGCAACTTAGATAATCACTGACTGAGTTAATTGACCCCTAGCAAGCAAATGTAGATACAGAACCAATTATCACACCAATACTGGGCTTCTTTGTGTTTGTGAGTGTTTCAGGGGCGAAGGAGGAAGGGTGCGTACCCTAAGGACTGGTGGGGAGGCCTTGACTTTGCTTCAGTCTCCCACTTGTTAACCTTGTGGTGCCCACCAAGATTTGACCAACTCCTGAGAATTCCTGGGCATTTCTTATTGACCCAGTACTCTGCGTTCTTGTATAGGCTTGAACATGACTTGTTCTGTTGGGGTTTTCTTGGTAGTAACCAGGGCCTTCATGCTGAGTTATATCCCTAGCCCTTTTTTATTTCGAGACAGGGTCTTGCTATGTTACTGAGTTGTGCAGGCTGGAGTCAAACTCAGGATCCTCTTGCTCAGTCTCCCAGAGTGCTGCGATCGCAGGCATGTGTCACCTTGCTTGCCTAGGATGACCTTAACATACCAAGCAGGAGAGTCGTGTCTCTCCTACTCTGCCCAGCCCCCACTGCAACATCCCTTGCCCTGATGTCCCATAGATGAATGCTCAAGTCCATTTCATTAGGAGGCACCTGAGCTTCGGTAAACAGAAGTGAATGGAGTGAGTTCGTGCAGCTGATGACAAAACCAGGCTTGGAACCTAGGTGTCTTAGTTATTCTTCTCTTATTGCTGGCACAAATACGCGACACCCAAATGAAGGAAGGAAAGGTTTATTTAGCTCACAGTTACTGGAGGTTTCAGTCTTTACTCAGCTGCTGCATCCAAGGCAGAGAGACATAATGCAGAGGCCAGCAGTTCATGGCGGCAGAACAGCAGCAAAATGGTGAGTCAACTGACCCACCAGGGCAGCAGAAAGCATCTGTCTCTCTGTCTCTCTCTATATTACATTCAGGGTCTCTGCCTCAGCCTACCTGCCTTAGGCCATACCCATAATCCCAAAAGTACTAAGACCCATAATCACATCAGTACTAAAACACATAATCCAGTGGATCATGAGTCAAGTCTCAAACTCTAGAAGTCCCTGCCCCATGATTGCATGAGGCTTTCGGGGGGACAACTAGACATAAACTATATTGCCAGGATTCCCAGAGCACCCAGGAGGGAGCAGGAGTAACTGAAGCATGAGTCCTCTGCCAAGGCTTCAGCGAGGACCATGCTCATAGGTGCCTGGCTGAGCTTAGTAGCCGCATTTCCTTCTGCCTCTGATCCAAATGCTTCAGTAGAATACAACACAGGGGCAGCATCCATCCCCATTCATGCACAGCTAACATTGTTTTCGTTTATGTAATCCTGGTGTCCATTTCTAAATATTTGTTTAGAACGGAGAAAAGTTGATTGCAAACAAGCCCACAGTTGGAACCATCATGGACCAAGCAGTCTGCGAACCCGGAAGAGACCAGGTCCCACGGCCACGTTTGTCAGGACTTCTTAACCAAGTGAGTACCGCAATACAAACGGGTACACACAGGCAGGCGGAGTGGAGAACCTACTTACCAGCAAGCCTTATTTGCCTGTGCATTACAGAATGTATCCACTACATTGATTAAATCAGTTACTGCTGGGTATGTTTAATAGAAGACTTACATCTCTCATTAAGATAAAATCCCAGCACTCGGGAAGCTGAGGCGGGAGGATCGGTGAGAGTTTGAGACCAGCCTGGGCTACAAAACTGAGCTCAAGGCCAGCCTGAACTGTACTGTGAGACCCTCTCCCAAAAAGAAAAAAAAAAAGATAGGTCAGCTACTTTTGCTATGACAGACACCTCAGAGCGCAGTGGCTTCAAAAGACAGCAGGTAATTTTCTCCACACTGTGCAGTTGGGGCTGGGCCCAGCTGGGGGTCGTTGGCTGGTCTGTCTAGGCCTTGAACATGGAGCTGTAGTCCTGTGGGGCCTCTTAGGTGTATGTCCTCAGGAGGCCCCACTCACACATCTGGCAGTGGCTCTCGGCTATCAGCTAGGCATCCTGGCTTCTGTTATGTAGCCTCCAGGAAGCCTGACTGGATCTTCTGTGGAGTGGATGGTGTCCCCAGCTAGGGAGACAGCTCAGTAGAATAAGTGCCTGCCTGGAAAAGCATGAAATCCTGAGTTTAATCCCCACTACTGCCAAAAAAAAAAAAGGAATCCCATCAAGGTGAAATGTGCTCATATCCACTGTTAGCAAGGGAAAGATCCTGGAGGCACCTGTTCTGGAGACAGAGCTCAGAGCAAGGAGTCTGCTGGGCTGCTGTGGCTGAAACTTATTTGCTAGCCAAAGTCTGCAAACTTAAGCCTCTACTGCTGTTAGGCAACCAAACAAAAGCATGAATGTGTCTTGACTCATACACATGCTTTTGCACAAGGCCTCTTCAAAATAAATTCCGCTAACAACAAAAGCAGAAGGGTTGGGGGAAGAACCCGGTGGCCTCCATCATTCTCTTATTACTAAATAGTATTATTTGTACATTTATTATTATTCAAGATCATTGCACATTTTGCTGAGTAGAAGAGGAATTGCTTTGATGAGCCAGTTACTGCAAAGCACAGACAGGTGCTCGGGGCACGCTGGGTACATTCTGGAAGCATCTGGCACTGTGAAATGCTGCTACCAAGAATGGGGCCACACTTGTGCATGCTAATGGATGGGCAGCACTTTCCAGAGCCGCCCAAATGTTAGACACACAGTGAAGCAAGGCCAGACGATAGCTTTTGTGAGAAAAGGAACAGCTGAGCCACAGGCCATTGCAGTCTTAGCTGGCAGGCTAAGAAAAGTAGGGCTTTGTCTTATTAAAAAAAACACCAGATCAAGTTTTGGAAATACCTTGGGGAAGAGGGGCAGCCCTAGACCACCTCTGGGGACACTTGGAGCCAGATTATGCAGCAAATGACAGTCTGCATGTTGGTGTCTGGATGTAGTTGCATTGAGAAGCTGAGCCTGCTCTGTCCCCCACCTGTCCCTGAGCCAGCTATGCACACAAGCATGTCTGTCCACCGAATGCAGGGGGTTCTTAAAAATGCAAGCAGAGCGATGGACCTGAGTGGTGCACAGCACCCTTGGTGTGTCTGCAGCCCTGGGTGGCCATCGGGGTGCTCTTAGGTGTCAGGGAGGAAATGGAGTACAGTTCCCTGTGTGTGGAGACTGTTTCTTTCTGATGTTTTAAGGGCAAGCTCTCCAATGTCTGCCTGGCTTTTCTGGCCTTCAAGGAATAACCGGGTAGCAGATCAGGTACCAGGAGCAGGGAGGTATCACCTTTGCTCTCTTTCCTTTTTGCCCAGATGGGCTGCTTTGATTCTAGGTGCTTTAATTTCCTTTCCCTAACTACAGAGCCTAGATCACACCACCAAAGCCAACAAGGTCTGTCTGGGAATTGGTTGCTCTCACTCTGCTCCTTGCTGATCCCAGGGGAGGAGGTGGCACTGGTTACAGCACTGGTGTCAGGCAGGGTTTCCAA
>PVJA010046840.1:0-14914 GCA_004027025.1 Myocastor coypus
AGCGAGACCCTGTCTCAAAAAGGCAAAAAAAAAAAAAAAAAGAAGTGTGGAATATACAGGTTAAGTTTCCCTGATCCTTGGGGCCTGGCGGGATGGCTCAGTGGTCTAAAGCGCCTGCTTGGGGAAGCTTGGTGGCTTCAGGGACCGCGGTTCAATCCCAGGCACCACATGCTGCGCCAGCCCTGCCCTTGGGGCGGGCTGAGCCAGCCATGAAAATGAGTGAATAAACAAACAAGGGTTCTGAAACAAGAAAAAAAAAAAAAAAGTTTCCCTGATCCAACACTCTGGACTTTGAACTTTCTCCAAAACCTGTAACTTGGGGCCCGGCAGGATGGCTCAGTGGTCTAAAGCGCCTGCTTAGGAAAGCTTAGGCGGCTGCAGGGACCCCGGTTTGATCCCTGGCACCACATGCTGCGCCAGCCCTGCCCTGAGGGCGGGCTGAGCCGGCCATAAAAGTAAATAAACAAACAAAAGTTCTAAAACAAGAAACATAAATAAATAAAATAAATAAAGTTCCTTTAAAAAAAAAAAAAAAAACCTGTAACTTTTCTGAGCACCAACAGGCACCTCAAGTACAAAATTCCACACCTTCTGCAGGTACAGAAGGACTACATATTTGAGTCTTGCCAGAACAACTGTCTTAAGTTATTCTTCTCTCATTGCTGAGACAAACACTCAACACTCAAAATGAAGAAAGGAAAGGTTTATTTAGCTCACAGTTACTGGAGGTTTCAGTCCATTTTCAGCTGGCTCCAAGGCAGAGCGGCGCATGGCAGAGGGCAACCTTTCATGGCAACAGCAAAGAGCAAGAGCACAGGGAGAGCGAGCAGCACTCAAGCAGCTAACTTCTCTTCCTTCTTTACATTGAAATGCAAATCACCTGTCCCAGGGGAGGTGCAACACCCACACCCACAACAATCAATTACAAATTCCAGAAGCCACCCCATGACTGCATGAAGTTTTGGGGAGAAACCTATACACAAACCATAACATTCCACCCATGGACCCCCAAAGACTCACGCACATCCCTTTATGCAAAAAATATTTTAGTCTATGTCTAAGAGTTGCCATTCCCAACAGTTTCAGCAATGCTTAAAAGTCCAAGTCCAAAGTATCTGTGAGCCCCTATATAAATGAAGTTAAACACATTCAACATTCAAAGGCACAAGATACACATTACCATTCCAAAAGTTACACACAGCAGGACACCAAGCATTGGGACCAGCACAAGTCCAAAATCCAGAAGAGCCAGTATTAAATCCTGTAGGTCTTGTGGAACATCCAAAGCAACCTGTGGCAAATTGTAAGCTCCATGTGGCTTTGCCCCATGGTGCTCTTGGTAGTTGTAAATCTCATAGCTTCTCTCTCAGGCTGGCTTTGCTCCCTCTTTGCACAATCTACATTCCTGGGTTTTCCAAACTTGTGGGATTTCCACTGAACAGGCTTCTCACAACTTCACACACTGCCCTCTCAGGGGCACACTGCCTGACCTCCAGGCCTTCTGCAATTTAGGTGGAAGCCTTCTTAACCTCAGAACTCCTGCATTCTCAATGTGCCTGAAACCACTGCCACATGGATGATGCCAATGTCTGCCACCAACAGGAGCAGTAGCCAGGCTTCCTTCTCTCTTGGCTGTAAGGGTTCAGTGCATGGACCACTGGGCACTCTGATGCTGACTCCAAGGTGACATTCTGGAACCTGGTACAGCTGTCACCAGGCTGCCACTAGGCTGCCACCATGGGGGGGGGGGGCTAAGCAGCTTTCCCTCAAGGCAAAGTCTCATACCTTTGCAATTCTGAGGCTGCAAAGGGTGGAGACCTGCCACCTCTTGTTATGCCCTCAGGCTATCTTTTTCATTCTCTGGTTCCTTCCCAGCAATGAAGGTCCTCTCAGCTCTATCTTTGCAGTCCACAGTTTTGTTGGCACTTCCTTTCTGACCAAACTCACATTTTGAACCATCCTGATGGGTTCCTTGCTCTTCATTCTCAACATAAACATGGCTAAAAGCCCCTTAAACAGTCATGCCACTGACCCAATATCTGGTTTCTTTGAAATTATCTTTTGAAAGATTCATCAGTCTGCCATGCTTTGTTTTAGTCTTAGGCAAAGTCTCTGGGCATGAGCAAAATGCAGACAAGTTCTCTGCTAAGTCAAAACACAAATGATCCAGAATCCAACAACCAATGCAGTCCTCCCATCCCAGCAGAAACCTCCTGAGCCTGGTCTTTACAGGCCCACTTTCTATCCGCCATCTGGTCTGAGCTCTGACCAGAATCTCCCCTATAGAAGAGCCAAAGCTGTTTCAGCCCTTTGCAAGTAGGCAACATCTCCAAACCTTTTCTGTGTCATCCCATAAGCCATTTCCAAAAACTCATAATCCACATGGCCAGGTTTATCCACAGCAACTACCCCACTCCTATGGTACCAAGTTCTGTTTCAGTTACTCTTCTCTTGTTGCTGGCACAAACACCCAACACTCCAAATGTGGGAAGGAAAGGTTACTGGAGGTTTCAGTTCATATTCAGCTGGCTCCACGGCAGAGTGGCACATGGCAGAGGGCAACCTTTTATGGTGGTAGCTAAGAGCAAGAGAGCTGGAAGAGAGCTAGCAGCAGCTCAAGCTGCTAACTTCTCTTCCTACCTTACAATGAAATACAAATCACCTGCCCCAGGGTAGGTGCAACACCCATTCACACAATAACAATTACAAATTCCAGAAGCCACCGCCTGACTGCATGAGGCTTTGGGGGGACACCTATACACAAACCATAACAACAACTTAGTGAGACCTTGTCTCAAAACAAAAAAATCCAACCTAAGAAATTCAGCATCTTAGGGCGATTCCCCCTCTCAAATTAGAAAATAAAAAGGGACCCCTTGGTATCAATCAATTAATCAATGAATGATTGAATGTTGAAGAACAGCTCATATAGTGTTTCTGGGTTCAATTACCTATCCCCAGCCTCTGGCCCCCCAAAAAGCATGTAGAATCTGGGGCTGGGATTACCAATCAGTTGGCAAAGTGCTTCCCTACCACAGAAAAATCTCTGGGTTCAGTCCTTAGTACTACAAAATAGAACAGGCAGGCACAACTGGGATTACAGCTCAGAAGATCAAAACTCAGCACAGATGAGGCCCTGGGTTCAAATTCCAAAGCATAGATGTGCACACAAATTCAAAGCAAGCACACTTCAAGCTATATGTGAAGTGTCATATACATGAAACACATATGAACTCTGCATTTAGACTTGGGTTCCATCTTCAAGATACTTATGTCACTGTAAATATTTCAAAATCTGAAAAAAAACCAAAACAGTTTTCATCCTATTTTTTTGTTTTGTTTTGGCAGGACTACGGTTTGAACTCAAAACCTTGCACTTGCCAGGCAGGCACTTGTGCCATCTCCTCAGCCCCTGGTCCTATGTTTTTTAAATAAGAAATACTATTTAATGTCTACATATAGTAGAAAACTTTTTTTTTTTTGTTTTGCAATTTTTTTTCTTGTTTCAGAACTTTTGTTTGTTTGTTTATTTATTTTTATGGCCGGCTCAGCCTGCCCTGAGGGTAGGGCTGGCGCAGCATGTGGTGCTGGGGATCGAACCGCGGTCCCTGCAGCCGCCTAAGCTTTCCTAAGCAGGTGCTTTAGACCACTGAGCCATCCCGCCAGGCCTCTAGAAAACCATTCTTGCCATTTCCAAGGAGCATGAACCTGAAGGACACTATGGTAAATGAAATAAACCAGGCATAGACAATCAAATACCGTATGACATCATTTATATACAAAATCTAAAAAAGTCAAAAAACATAAAAGCATGTGAAATAGGGGCCCGGCAGGATGGCTCAGTAGTCTAAAGCGCCTGCTTAGGAAAGCTTGGGCAGCTGCAGAGACCACGGTTCGATCCCCAGCACCACATGCTGCACCAGCCCTGACCTCAGGGCCGGCAAAGTTCTGAAACAAGAAGAAAAAAAAAAGCATGTGAAAGATTGTCAGGGAGCAGGGATTATCTGGGTTTGGAGCTGGGAGAGGTGAGAAGATAGTCAAAGGATACAAACCTTCAGCTGTAAGATGCTAAGTTCTCAGAATATGATGTGATTGTATACCTATGCTGAACAGAATAGCTGAAATTGGCTGAGTCTCTTAAATGATCTCAACACCTTTTATGCTATTTGAGGTGATGGCTGTGGTAGTTGATTATGGTATCATAGCACAACACACACATATCAAATTATCCCATTATATACATTAGAAAATAAAACTAAAAATTTCTTCTTTAGAAGCCATTAAAAGAATGAAAAATGGTCCCACAAATCAAATCTAATACGCTGCCCAAATGTCAAAGTAAACAAAAAGATCCAGGCATAGTGACACCTGCTTGTAATCCCAGCACTGAGGTGGCTCACATAGGAATATCACAAATTCAAGGCCTGGGCTGGGGAGAGAGCTCCATGGCATGAGTGCCTGCCTGGCAAGTTCAAGGTTGTGAATTGAAACCCTGATCCCGCAAAAAAAAAAAAAAGCTAGGCCAGACTGGGCTACAAAGAGGTAAAGGCCAGTCTAAACTACATAGCAAGACTCTGTCCCAAAAATTGGTGGTTAAGATTGGTGATAAAAGGCCAAAAAGGTTTATAACAATAACAAGACTAAAAAAAGAAAAACCTCTAACAAAAAACTTGTAGCTGGGTGTGGTGACACACACCTGTAATCCCAGCACTCGGGAGGCTGAGGCAGGAGGATCAGTGTGAGTTCAAGACCAGCCTGAACTACAAAAGTAAGCTCAAGGCCAGCCTGAACTGCATAGTGAAACCCAGTCTTTTAAAAAAAAAGTGGCTTTTTTTTTTTTTTTTTGTCTTTTTGAGACAGGGTCTCACTATGCAATTGAAGCTGGCCTTGAGCTCACTTTTGTAGCCCAGGCTGGTCTCGAACTCACACCGATCCTCCTGCCTCAGCCTCTCTAGTGCTGGGATTACAGGCGTGAGCTACCGTGCCCAGCTAAAAGTGTATTTTGACTCCTGATTCTGAAAGCTAGGAAGCCCAAGACTGGGTGGCCACATCTGACAGGTTTCTGGTGAGAGCCATGTGATATTTCCATTCAAGGCAAAAAGATAAGGGCAGAATAGAGGTATGGCACGAGTAAAAAGGTGACTGAATTCCCACTCTAGGTAAGCCATTCTCCCAAGAAAAGCATTAATTTCACCCCCCATGACTGAAAACCCTCGGGGCCAGGGAGATAGCTTAAATCAAGTCCCTTAGCAAAATTAAGAAGTTAACATGATACTATGTAACTATCCAACCCCCAGACCCCTTTCAAATTCTTCTAATTATCTTAATAATATGCTTTAGGATAACAAAGACAGAACTCAGGATCTCTTGTTACACTTTTCACCCTCCCTCTTTTCTTTAGCACTAATAATCAAACCAATTGCCTTATGTATTCTAGGTAGGTGCTATACCACAGAGTCATACCTCCAGGCTTTGCTTTCATTCATTATTGGCTTTTTTTTTTTTTTTTTTTTTTTTTGTGGGACTGGGGTTCAAACTCACAACCCTGCACTTGCATAGCTGGCACTTGTGCCTCGGAGCCATCTCCCAAGCTCCCCCATTACTGGCTTTTTGAAACAGGTTCTCAGGGCCCAAGAGACAGGTTAGAGGCATAAGCACCTACCTGCCAAGTACAAGGACCAGAGTTCCATTACTGGCCCCACAAACTATGAGTTCTTGGCCTGGAACCAGGTCTGGTTGTGCACCCCTGTAATCCCAGCACTTGGGAGGTTGAACCAGGAAGATCTCTGTGGGTTAGAGACTAGCCACAAAGAAGGTTGTAGACCAGGGGGCTACAAAGAAGGCCAGCCTGAACTGCACAGTGAGACCCTGTCTAAAAAGCAAAACAAAACAGGAGGTGGCTTTGAATTCACTATTTAGGCCAGCCTGGTCTTGATCCTACCTCAGCCTCTTAAATAGTTAAAATGATAAGATTATATCACTACATTCAACCTTACCATATCTCTTTAGCCTCTTGAATCTGGAACAATTTCTCAACGTTTCCTTTTTTTTTTTTTTTTGCGGGAAAAAGCACTAGGAAAGTCTTACTAAATAATTTAGACTGGCCTTGGCCTTGAACTATGCAGCCTGGGCTAACTTGAACTCAGCGATTCCCCTGTCTTAGCCTCCAGAGTGCTGGGATTACAGGCAAGCATCACTTCCAAGCCTACTTGGTGGTTTTAATGAAAACTATCAGGCACTTTAAGAATTTCTCAGTTTGGGTTTACTATTGTTTAGGATACTATGCATTTTGAAAAGAATATCACAAAAGTATTAACTATGATTTTCTCATTAGAGGCAGTAAAAAATAAAATTTCCCATTGAAATTACTACAGATTTTGATAACTTGTTCAAGCTGGGTCTACTAGTTTTCTCAGTTGTAAAGTTAATCCTTTTCCTTTTAAATTGTTTCATGGTGAAATATTCTGAGACAATGTAAACTATCCGTTTAATAGACTGAATAGTACCCCTCACCCACAAAAGAAAAAAAAAACCTATGAATGTGACCTTTTCAGAAAAAATGAGTACACAGATATAAATAGGTCAAGAATCTTAAAAAGAGATCATCCTGGATTAGAGTGGACACTAATTCCAAAGGCAAATATCCTTTAAAAAAAGGGAGAAGGGGAAAAGACACAAAGAAGGTGATATAAACAGCTAATTTTCACTTAACAATATGGTTTACACTTCTTTGTTATTGCTTTGAGACAAGAGTATAACTATATAGTCCAGGCTGTTGTTGAACTTCCTATGTAGCTTTGTCTGATCTATAGCTCTCAACCCTGCTTTAGGTTCCTGACTGCTGAGATTAAGGTATGTGCTATCGCATCCACATGATATACAACTCCTGACAAAAAGATGTAATGAAGGGGTTAAAATCCTTCTGTGTAGGGCTGGCCAGATAGCTCAGCAGGGGGCCTGGCAGCATGGCTCAGTGAAGCTGCTGCAGGGACCTCCGGTTTGATCCCCCAGCACCACATGTTGTGCCAGCCCTGCCCTCAGGGCAGGCTGAGCCGGCCATAAAAATAAATAAAAAAACAAAAGTTCTGAAACAAGCAAAAAACAAAAAACAAAACAAAACAAAAAACAAATAGCTCAGCAGGTTAAGAGTACCTGCTTAGGAAGAAACAGTGAGTTCAATCCCCAGGCTTGCTATGCCAGCCCCGCCTCCGCCTCCGGGGCAGCGCACTGAGACAGTGACTGAGACAGGGTGGGTGCGGTGGTGCACACCCGAAATCCCAGCTCTTGGGAGACGGAACATAGGCAGATCACTAGATTCCATCTACATTGTGAGACCCTGTAGACTCTCTCCTAAAATACTAAAAATAAAAATGAAAATCTTCATGTGAAAAACTGGAAGCAAAAGCAAAGATAGAAGCTTAAAACTATACAATTTAAGAGATTTCCTCAAATTCAGCTGGCATCATTGTTACTTTCTATTGTACGTTAATCCAACTCATCTGACAAGCCTAGAACCAACAATTTAATACTATATTCTTCATAATTCCTTTAGACATATTCTTTTAAAATACTCTATCTTGGGGCTGGGGAGATAGCTCTGTGACACAAGTTCCTGCCTGTCATGTGCTAGTTTGTGAGTTTGGGCCCCAGCCCCACAAACAAACAAACAAACAAAAAACTCTATCTTAAGCCCAAGTAAACAAAATAGTATGTCACCTTTCATTTTTCTTTTTCTTTTTTGGGGTTGGCACAGGAAGGTGGAACCCAAGATCTCTGCATTAAGTTATATCCCCAATCCCTTCCTTCCTTCCTTTTTTTTTTTTTTTTTTTTTTGGTACTAGGATTCAAACTCAGGGCCCAATGCATGCCAGGCAGGTGCTGGCTCATTGACCTACATCCCTTGCCCTGTTTTTTGAGTCAGGGTGTTGTTAAACTGCTATATTTACCAGACTAGGCTAGAAACTTGTGATCCTCCTTTCTCAGCCTCCCAAAATTACAGGCATGCCCAGCTCTATAAACTTACTTAAAACATCTTTAGGGCATAATAAAAGAGCAGTAGACCAACACATGTGACTATACCTCCATTAGGCATGTGCTATAATGTGTAATAGGGTAATAAAGGCCAGGCATGGTGCATGCCTGTAATCCCAGCACTTGACAGGCTCACGCAGCAGGATCATTGAGATTGAGACTAGCCTGGGCTATAAAGTGAGCTCAAGGCCAGCCTGAACCCATAGCAAGACCCTGTCTCAAAGAAGACCAAAAAAGTAACAAAAAATAATTTTGTTAAAAAAAAAAAGATATAGTCATACATTCTCTCATCCTATGGTATACAATAGTACCTCGGTTCACAAACCTGATACTTTCCACTATTTTGGTTGCAAAATGACCCAAAATGCTGAACATATGGGGAAATCTGATTCCATTCTCATCCAGTTCAGTTTGCAATCAGAATGGTGGAGAGAACTGAGTTCATGAACCAAGTCACCACTGCATTCATCAAATTTACACAGAGATGAAAACAAATCATTTTTAAAAATCTCTTGTAAATTTTGGAGGTTTACAAAAACACTAAAGAGGTAAATTTAGTACTAATTAAGACAGGAAAGGTTTAGAAAGATAAAATGTGGTTTTTGTTTTGGTTTTCTCAAGACAGGGTTTTGCCTATGATCCCAGCATTCAAGAGGCTGAGGTGGCAGGGCCCCGCAGGATGGCTCAGTGGTCTAAAGCGCCTGCTCAGGAAAGCTTGGGAGGCTGCAGGGACCATGGTTCGATCCCCAGCCCCACATGCTGCCCCAGCCCTACCTTCAGGGCAGGCTGAGCCGGCCATAAAAATAAACAAAAGTTCTGAAACAAGAAAAAAATTAAATTAAATTAAATTTTTAAAAAAAAATAGAGGCTGAGGTGGGAGGTTTGCTTCCGGTTTGAGACCAGCCAGGGCTACAAAGTGAGCTCAAGCCCAGCCTGAACTGTGAGACCCTATCTCAAAAAGGTGGGAAAAAAAAAAAAAAAAAAAAAGGCAGGGTTTTGAACTAACAGTGATCTGTTTCCTACTTCCTAAAGGCTGAGATGATAGGTTTTACCATCACAATAGGTGAGAAGGTGGAGGTTTTTTGTTCTGTTTTCCTCTTTTTGGTTACCTGAGGCAGTGTCTCACCACAGACTCCAGGCCTTGAGTTAGCTACAGAGGCCAGGTTGGTCTCAAACTTGTAATTTCCCTGCCTCAGCCTACCAAGAGCTAGAATTACTTGCATACTCTACCATGACCAACTGAGAAAGTGATCCTAGCTGAGAAGGTATTATTTTAAAATATAGGAAAGCCTTATAGATTTGAAAGAAGGCTTTTATTTTTTTAAAAAAGGAAAATAAATGTAAGCATGGGCATGAAGGAAATAGAACCCTCATCTATTTGGTGGTGGAAATGTGACCTGCTGCAGCTGCTGTGGACACAGTTTGGCAATTCCTCAAAAACTTAAAACACGGAACTACCATGTGAGTCAACAATTTCACTTCTACCTTCATAATCAAAAGAATTGAAAACAAAGACATAAACATAGTTGTTCTATCAATTTTCATAGTGGAATTAATTTACAGCAGCCAAATAGTAGAATAAAACCCCACAAATGTCTATCAATAAATGAATATATAAACAAATATAGCATACATAACATGGAACAGTCTTAAAGAAAGAACAATAATCACATAGGTCATTCCCTCACTTCCCCAGAGCCAGCTACTTAGGAGGCTGATGCAGAAGGTGTGCATGATGCTAGAAGCTGGAGGTCAGCCTGGACAACATAACAAAACTCTACTTTTAAGAAGAAAAAGAAAAAAAGAGGAAGGAGGTAAATTCTGCCATATACAACACGTATGAAGCCCAAAGACATACAAAAGGACAAATATTATACGAATCCACTTATCTCAGGTGCTGAGTTGAATTCGTAGGGACCTAAAGAAGAGAGAGTGCAAGTGGGGAGAGGAGGAAACAAAGAGCTGGGGCTTAGGGAGCACTATAATAAGGAGCACAAAGTTCTGGTTTGGAAAGATGAACAGTTCCGAATGTTGCTGAATGTCATTGAATGTTACACTCAGACAGTTAAAATGATAACTTTCCAGCCAGACATGAGGGCACACCCTTGCAATCCCAGCACTAAGGAGGCAAGGTAGGAAGAGCACAAATTCAAGGCCAGCCTGAACTAATAGCAAGCCCTATCTCTTAAAAAAAAAAAAAAAAAGTAATTTCATGTAATGTATGCTTAGCTACAATTTTTAAAATAATTTTTTAAACTTTTATTTTAAAACAGCAAAGACATCAATTATTTCATTTTCACATTGTACAAAAAATTCAACTAAACTCAAGTGGTTGCCGAGCAGGGGTGCATCACCATGCCTGGCTTCCCTAGTAACTACTGATAGATGTAGCCGGTAGAAACAAAAGCTCTTCTGGGATACTTTAGTAACTTAAGGGTACATGGGCTTGGGGTAGGGTAGTGGCTCAGTGGTAAAATACATGCTTAGCAGGCGCCAGGCCCTGGGTTCAACTTCCAATAACAAAAAACAGTAAAAATATAAGCCAGGTGTGGTAGTACTTGCTTGTGACCCAGCCCCTCAGAAAGCTGAGTCAGGAGGATTGCAAGCCCAGGACAAGTCTGGGCAAATCAGTGAGTTCCACTTCTAAAGGAAATAACAAGGGCTGGAGAGGCAGCTGAGCATTCTTGGTTCATTATCAGTATTGAGAGGGGAAAAAAAGCACAAAAGGCTCTGAGAACAACAGTTTGAGAACCTATTACAAGTCGAACCTAGGATGCTTAATTCTGAAAGAAACAGCGATCTTCACAGAAGAAAATACTGATGTGGTTTAT
Organism: Myocastor coypus; assembly: GCA_004027025.1. Taxonomy (NCBI): domain Eukaryota; kingdom Metazoa; phylum Chordata; class Mammalia; order Rodentia; family Myocastoridae; genus Myocastor; species Myocastor coypus. The sequence continues at coordinate 10,863 of PVJA010046840.1, forward strand.
GTAATATGACAGTGAATATAGATACATAAATGTATACTATAGGTATGTTTATATATCTGAGGGTGTTGGGTTTCGTTTTGTTTTGTTTGTCTTTTTGCGACAAGGTCTCACTATGCAGTTCAGGCTGGGATTACAGGCGTGTGCCACCACGCCCAGCTATGAGGGTGTTTTTTCAGGGCTGCTGGGCAGGAATCCAAGAAAATGGAATTATTTCAATGTGCCCTGGGAAAATGTGAGTTATGAGTTAAAGTTACAGGATTAAAAGCACAAGTACCAGCTGGGTGTGGTGGCGCACATCTGTAATCCCAGCATTTAGGAGGCTGAGGCAGGAGGATTGGTGAGAGTTCAAGACCAGCCTGGGCTATGAAAGTGAGCTCAAGGCCAGCCTGAACTGCACAGCGAGACTCTGTCTCAAATAGATCGAAAAAACACAAGTGCCAAGCCAGGCATAACTATAATTGCAGCACTGAGGAGATGGAGGCAAGAGGATCATAGGTTTGAAGCTAGCCTGGGTTACAGAAAGACCCTGTGTCTCAGTAAGGAAAAAGGGAAGGAGAAAAGTCAGTCGTCAAGGGGCTGAGTTTATTAGCTCTGTTGTAGGGCTTGTGCTTAGCAGTGAGAGGATGAAGGTTTGAGGGGGGAAGGGAGAATAACAGATGAAATCATAAAGATTTTTAAATCTGTAATATTTGGGCATATGGCAAATTCACATTGCTCCAACACTGCAAAACAGAAATCTAAATAGTTCTTTTGTCTAATCTCCCTTTACCTTGCTGCCTTGCTGTCCACTTCTAGTTCCTTTGCAGTCAATGATGTATTTCTAGAATATACTACAGTGCTTTCAGCTCTGGGCTGCCCACACAAAAACAAAATAAATCCATAATAGGGGCCCCTGGGATTGGAAGGGAACCGCCCCCAAAAGTCCTACTGGTTGGTCTCTGAGTCAATCAAGTATTTCTTGGAAGAAAGCCAAGCAAATGGAAAACAGACGTTGAAACAAGCTAGTCTACATCTCTCTGACAATACCATTCTAAAAATGTTCTGTATTTTACAAATCTGTAACACTCCTTTTCCTACGTCTGTTTCTTTGCTGAAAATACAAAAAGCCTTATAATGCTACCATAAACAAAGGGATTTTTTTAATGACAGAAAAATATCACTTTTTCCTTAGCAAAGATGTGTGCCATTTATTCACCGTAGTAAGCAGCTATAACCGCTTATGATAAGCTGTGTGCAGAAATACTGGCTGCCTCACAACACACTGAAAAGTTGGATGAAACTACTGCTACGCTGAATTTGTAAGGTCTCTAATTCCTTTTAGCATAGTGACTCCTTCCCTTCCTACTGTGATAGAAGTTTACAATTTCTCAGTATTTTCACTAGGAACTATTGAGAATTTCGTATCTGTAAGCAATTAGCTAAGGCATCTAACACACACACACACACACACACACACACACACACACACACCTCGCTAACATGAGAACAGTTTACGAAGGAAAATGTGTGCTGTTTTTACAGTCTCCCAAGCAGGACAGACTTAGGATCCTCAAACATCACCGCGACAGATTTCCCTCCAAAGGCTGTAAATTGACTGATCACCTATCAGCCCTTCTAAATTAGCTCCCCCTACTCCAAAGAGGCTCCCTGGTCCTGACTGACACCACCAGTAGGAGGCAACCGAGAGATACAAGTCCATCAGGAACAAAATGATGACAGATTCTAAGGAAAAAATCCAATTTTTGCCATTTCCCGCTTCCTCCAACCTGACACAAGCAATAGCTTCGGGGAGCGGGGGTAGGTAAAATCTAGCACCAGCTTTCAAATACTTTTCCGCTGGCTGCCACCAAAGTGAATCGCCCAGGGGACAGCACTGTTCCCCAGCTCCGTGGAGGGTGGAAGCAAAGCGAGGAGCAGCTGAAGGGAGGGAGCGAGCCAGCAGATGCACTTTGTGCGTGCGAACCTCCACCCCGCAGAGCGCGGCTAGCCGGGCAGTCGGCGCTTGCATCACTTTCCTCTGCCGGCGCTCGGCGAGCCCGGGGACCCCGCGGCGCTGATGCTGTAAACATCCCCGAGACGCTGCCTGAAAATCAAGCCGGGGAACTTACCCAGTTTCTTCCACATGGCGAGGTGACAAGCGAGAAAGCCCTTGCGGATGGCAGCGCAGACCTTCGCTGGCTCGGATGAGGTGAAGCCCTTCTGCTTCTTGATAAAACCCCATAAGTGTTCCCGGGCGAACTGTGCCGCCTCCCGCCCGCCGTGTCCGTCGCACACGGCGAAGAAAGCCACGGAAGGCCGGCGGCGGCAGCAGCGGCCACCCGGCGAGGCCCCGGCGTCCGGCGCAGGGTCGCGGACGTCCCGGCCTGTCCCCGAGTCTTCTCCGCCAGGAAGGGCGGACGGCAACGACTGTGGAGGCGACGACTGCGACAGCGCTCGTCGCGGCGACGGCTTTTCTTCAGCTGTCGGCTCGGGCTCCACCACGATCTGAGTAACGTCCTCCATGTACTTCCTCCCGCCCTGGTCGGAGAAGACGCTCACTCCCAGCGAGTACAACCCCGCCATGGCCGGGTGGCCAGGATCCCGCCGGTCGCACGCAGCCCGCGGGAGACTCACACCCGACGCTCGCCGGCCAACTATTGTTTATCTTCGACGTCGCGGAGAGCGAAGAGGGGGCGGTCCCGGAGGGGGGGGGGCGCGCGAAGTCGAGACTTGTCCGCGAGAGCTGGGCCGGAGCGCCAGGCTCGAGAAGTCCAGCAGCTGCGCCTGCGCACTGCGTTCCCCCCGCCTGCCCGCGCCCACCGCACGGATCAGGCGTTCTCCCCGGCTTGCGTCACTCGGCTCCCTAGAGCCAGCCAATCAGGAGTCGAGAGGAGCGCTCCCGCCCTCCGCCCCCAGCCTTCGCTGCTCCTCGCAACGGCCGCACACCCTCCTCCCGCCTGAAGCTCTGGGCCCGGGTTCTGCTCGCCCAGTTTCCTGCTCGCTGCGGCTTTCTGCGCCCTCGGGTTCTTGTCAGTTGCCGACTGCTCCGCGAACGCTGTGGTCCGTCGCCTTTTTGCTAGTGTCCGGGTCTTAGTGGAGTCTCCTGCCCTTCTCCTCTCGCGGTCGCCTTACAAGGGAAGCGGTGTAGGCGCGGGCCTCCCGCGAGGGTACAAACTGCCCGGAGAGGCGAGTTTTGACCTCCACTCTTTGAACTGAAATGGCGGGAAACTCCCTTTGGAAGGCAGTTCATGATCAGGCTGGAAACCGTGACTCCCGGGAACTGGATTTGGGTGGGACACACTAGAATCGGAATCCAGGAGGGAGGCCGGCCAATTTAGTTTTAGCAAAACTTGGGAAATTTCCACCTTCCGCAGAAAACGGGAAATTTCCAGCTGTAGTCGCGCCCCGCCTTGCCGGGGCATCGAGTTGGGAAGGCTGAATTGAAGATCTAACGATCTCGGCTTTGTTAGGTGCAGCGCCCTCCCGACTGCCGCGGGGGTGGCGTGCGATGCCTGTGGCATCACTGTTAGTCGCCCCTGGAAAGCAAGAACATACTCCGCCGAGATTTGGCTGTCGTCCTCCGGCCGCCGGGTCGGTCACAATGCAGGCGCTCAGGTCCTCGCCTGGTGGATGGCCCCGGCGTGAATCTGAATTTTGAGTCGCCGTGAATGTGACCTCAGCGCAATGAATCCATTCAGAATTCATTTTATGATCGCTTCATCACCAGTCTTCTGTCTGTTCTTTCCCAGGGAAGCCTGAGATTTTGAGTGGGAAAAAATGCGCATACAAATAAGGCACAAGAAATGCAAAGAAAAACTTTATTTATAAAGATATGTATATATATGTTTTTTGTCTTTTTGAGACAGGGTCTCACTGTGCAGTTGAGGCTGGCCTTGAGCTCACTTTTGTAGCCCAGGCTGGTCTCAAACTCGCACTGATCTTCCTACCTCAGTCTCCCAAGTGCTGGGATTACAAGCATGAACCACCACGCCCAGATCATATGAATAAATTTTATGGTTTTTTTTTTTTGTCTTTTTGAGACAGGGTCTCGCTATGCAGTTGAGGCTGGTCCT
>PVJA010046841.1:0-15110 GCA_004027025.1 Myocastor coypus
TTTAAAGAATTTTTTTTTTAATTTTCTTGTTTCAGAACCCTTGTTTGTTTATTTATTTTTATGGCCGGCTCAGCCCACCCCGAGGACAGGGCTGGCGCAGCACGTGGTGCCGGGGATCGAACTGCAGTCCCTGCAGCCGCCCAAGCCCTCCCAAGCAGGCGCTTTAGACCACTGAGCCATCCCGCCAGGCCCCTAAAAAAAATTATTAAAAAAAAAAAAGACACTTAGGGCCGGGTGTGGTGGCACACACCTGTAATCCCAGCACTTAGGAGGCTGAGGCAGGAGGATCAATGTGAGTTCGAGACCAGCCTGGGTTACAAAAGTGAGTTCAAGGGCAGCCTGAACTGCATAGTGAGACCCTGCCTCAAAAAGACCAAAAAAAAAAACAAACAAAAAAAAAGACACTTAGGGGTCTGCGAGATGGCTCAGTAGACTAAGTACTTGCTTGGAAAGTACAGGGTCCTGAGTTCAATCCCCGGTACAGCAAATAAATACATACACACATAAATACTTTCAGTTCTCCAGATTTATAATGAGATACTGCAGGCAGAGGGAAATTACATGAACACTATAAAAACAAAGTAATCCAAAGACTCCCAACATTTTTTATTTTTATTTTTATTTTTATTTATTTTTTTTTTTAAATTTAATTTTATTTATTTATTTTTTTTCTTGTTTCAGAACCTTTGTTTATTCACTCATTTTTATGGCCGGCTCAGCCCACCCCAAGGGCAGGTCTGGCACAGCATGTGGTGCCGGGGATCGAACTGCGGTTCCTGAAGCCGCCCAAGCTTTTCCCAAGCAGGCGCTTTAGACCACTGAGCCATCCCGCCAGGCCCATCCCAACATTTTTTAAATACCCTTTTCTTCAAAACAACCCTGCCAGAATTGAATAAAATTTTGAGTTGTTCTTTGTGACCTTTGTTTGCTGTTTTTGGAATGTCCCTCGCAAAACGGGTCCGTGGTAACTTTTATCAACCGCCCCGAGGACCGTGAAGCAAAACACAAAAGTTCAGCTCCGTGCAGGCACTCGGTCGCTCCGTCCTGAAAGGTAGCGTCCCTGGCCGGCCCCACGTAAACCGGAGAGCCGGGGGAGGAGCGTGGACCCCCGGCGGCCCAGGTCGCTCCTCCCAGGGTGGCGCGGCTTTCAACTTCCTCAGTGGGAGAGCGGCAGCAGGCCGAGTGCTGAGTGATCCAATGGGAATTTCAAAGTTAAGGAAGCAGGGATTTGTTTCTAACACTCCTCTTCAAAGTGCCCGGAAGCTTCCCGGGTTTTTCAGCGCCCGGCAGAATAGAGCTTTTCCTAGCCTAAGACAGATCTCTCAGAGAGTCTCCGGGCCTCTTTTAAGAACATGAGCACCTAGTAGCTCATTAACGCTCACGAGAACTTCGTAGATTTTTTTTTTTTTCTTTTGTAAAACACCCTACAAATCCAGAAGAGAAAGAGCTCCTCGCAGTAGCACCGCTAGATCCCTGCTCTGCTACTTCTTGCTCCCTGAATCTGGGTCTGGCTTCATTTCTGATTAACCACTTGGGTTCCCCAGACAGTTCAGGAAGCCCACCCTACCCGGTGGATTATCTTTAGGAGATTACAGCTAAAGGTTTTTTTTTTTTTTTGGTAGGACCGGGGTTCGAACTCACGACCTTGTATTTCTGAGGCAGGCACTTGTGCCACGGAGCTATCTCCCCAGCCCCTAGCGGCCAAAGTTCGTAGTGCTTTGTGCTTCCACTTTGCCTATTCTTTAAGCATTTTCTTTTCTAACCCAGTCTGGAGATATTTCAATCTTTGGCAGAAAAAAGAGGAATTGGAGTTTTAGAATAATCCAGCATTCCTCCCTATTGCTGGAATCATTTTCATTTTATCTCAAGAGTGAGGAATTTTACATCTCCAGAAATTTCTGGCCTCTCTCTTCTTTCTTATGAACTCAGTTAAGTTTTTTTTTTTTTTTAAACAACTGCATGTAAGAGGAAGTGAACACATCAGACACATGTCGAGAAAACTGAGTCACACAGAAATCAGTCACACTAAGCTGGGTGTGGTGGTGCACGCCTGTAATCCCAGCATGTGGGAGGCTGAGGCAGGAGGATCAGTGCAAGTTCAAGACCAGCCTGGGCTACAAAAGTGAGCTCAAGGTCAGCCTGAACTGCATAGTGAGACCCTGTCTCAAAAAGGAAAAAAGAAAAGAAAAAGAAATCAGTCATGCTAACTTTGGTCCTATAGAACTGTCCCTTACCACTACGGGGTTTAGGGTTTACTCCTACAGGGCACCAGCTTAGGCAGTGAAGCTCAAGAAGAGGGAGTAGTTTGGGATGTACATGTAGATTCACATAGGTTTATACAGACACAAACCCATAGGCACAGGGAGGCTGCTGAATGCATGGGCTGAGAATCAGGTTATGAGGCCTGCGGTCCTGTAGAACTGGAAAGCGTCCGATGTTGTTCATTCCACCTCTTCAATTATATCAAGAGCTACTCAGGTGAAGAGAAGCTGTGTAGCCGGCCCCAGGATCCTTGGATTCTGAAGCGGGATTTGCTGGATAATCTTCCACTTCACGTGCTGGGCTCCTCCATCCTTACCGGGACACAGGACAGGACTGCCAGCCAGGAGGCTGGATGAGGAGGCAATGGTATTGCGAGCGAGCGCGGGCAGGGGCGCACGCAGCAGGGCGTGTCCAGAAGTCCTGGTGTCATGGGACCTTTATACCGGGAGGTCCATTGCTTCCGGTCCTGAGCAGCGCCAGGAGTCCACAGCTACAGCCGCGTTCTGGTAACTGAGCAGCCTGCTTGCCCCTGGGCCTGGACTCACCCCAGGCACGTAGTTGGGGGGATCAGGTTAGCCTGGTTTTCTTAGGTTCGCAGTGCCAGGGGTCCTGGATGACCTCAGATCCGAGCCTGGATGACTCCAGACCAACCCATCCTGCCGCCCGCTTCTCCCGGCCTCTCCTCCGCCTCTGCTGTCCGCAGTCTTTGGCTTTGCCCCATTGCGCCTGTTATGCTCTTTGGAATATTCTCCACCTCTTACCATTTCAGGCTGCGCATAAATGACTCAGCCGGCAAGGGTTGTTAAAATGGACTGCAGTCTCTGAAGAAAGGACAGTTCGTCAAACCAACATCTTAGGACTAATTGGATGTAGTTTGCATCAATTGAGAGTAACACAGGGTGGTTCTGGGAGGACAGCTCCTGCTAATTAATAATCAATCACACCAACTCCTCTTAGCACATGGAACTTAAAAAAAAAAAAAAATTATTACTGACTTCTTCAAAACCAAGGTCCCTGGCGCACACCTGTAATCCCAGCACTCGGGAGGCTGAGGCAGGAGGATTAGTGTGAGTTCGAGACCAGCCTGGGCTATAAAAGTGAGCTCAAGGCCAGCCTCAACTGCATAGGGAGACCCTGTCTCAAAAAGACAAAAAAAAAAAAAAAAAAACAAGGTCCCACACAGATACCCGGCCACCAGAAAGACAGTAATCCCTATGTGTAAGAGTGCAGTTTCAGGACAAGCAAGATAGCTCAGTGGTCTAAAGTACCAGCTTAGGCAAGCTTAGGCAACTGCTGGGACTGTGGTTAGATCCCTGGCACCACATGCTGTGCCAGCCCTGCCCCCAGGGCAGGTTGAGCCTGCCATAAATAAATAAATAAATAAATAAATAAATAAATAAATAAATAAATAGAGTTTTAAACAGTGCAGTTTGAAGTTAACCTTTTAAAAAATTCTTTTTTTTTTTTTTTTTTTTTTTGTCTTTTGGAGACAGGGTCTCGCTATGCAGTTGAGGCTGGCCTTGAGCTCACTTTTGTAGCCCAGGCTGGTCTCGAACTCGCATCAATCCTCCTGCCTCAGCCTCCCAAGTGCTGGGATTACAGGCATGCGCCACCACGCCCGGCCCAAAAATTCTTTATTTTAATTTAATTTTATTTTTTTCTTGTTTCAGAACTTTTGTTTGTTTATTTATTTTTATGGCCGGCTCAGCCTGCCCTGAGGGCAGGGCTGGTGCAGCATGTGGTGCCGGGGATTGAACCTGCGGTCCCTGCAGCCACCCAAGCTTTCCCAAGCAGGCGCTTTAAGACAACTGAGCCATCCTGCCAGGCCCCAAAGTTAACGTTTTGAAAGATAAGATGATAAAATAAAAATCTAAGAAGCTGGGCGTGGTGGCGCACGCTTGTAATCCCAGCACTCGGGAGGCTGAGGCAGGAGGATCGGTGAGAGTTCGAGACCAGCCTGGGCTATAAAACTGAGCTCAAGGCCAGCCTGAACTGTACAGCGAGACCCTGTCTCAAAAAGACAAAAAAATTAAAAAAAATTAAAAAAATAAAAAAACAACCCTAAGATACAGGGCTGGTGAGATGGCTTAGCAGTCTAAAGCACCTGCTTAGGCAAGCTTAGGCAACTGCAGGGACCACGGTTTGATCCCCAGCATGTGCTGAGCCAGCCATAATATTAAAACAAACAAACAAAAAAACCCACTGTCCCAGCCAGGCATAGTGGCCCACGCCTGTAATTCCAGCACAGGGGAACCCGAGCTACAAGGCCAACCTGAGCAAAAGCCTGTCTCAAAAAGACAACAGCAGGGGTTCTACAGGATGGCTCATGGTCTAAAGCGCCTGCGGCTGCAGGGACCAAGGTTCAATCCCTGACACCACATGCTGTGCCAGCCTGGCCCTCAGGGCAGGCTGAGCCGGCCATAAAAATAAATAAACAAACAAAAGTTCTGAAACAAGAAAAAAAATAATAAAAAAAAAAAAAAAAAAGAAAAAGAAAAAGGCAGGATCCTGCGCACACACAGGTTAGTGGTTTGAGGGAATTTTTCTTAGGAGAGCTAATGAATAGAGTGGTATTTTATTTTATTTATTTTTATTTATTTATTCATTCATTTTTTGTCTTTTTGAGACTGGGTCTCACTATCAGTTGAGGCTGGCCTTGAGCTCACTTTTGTAGCCCAGGCTGATCTCGAACTCACATGGATCCTCCTGCCTCAGCCTCCCAAGTGCTGGGATTACAGGTGCGCACCACCATGTCTACCACCATATCCGGCTTGAAAACATTCCTTCCAGGTGCTTTTCTGTTTCAGGTTGCCTGGGCATTGGGAGCTTCCCAGGGAGCAGCAGGTATGTCACGAATGTCACACACAAAGGAAGGTGGGTGGGGGGAGCAGCAACTATCCACACCCAGGCTGGGCCTGTGTTGTGTGTGTGTGTGTGGGGGGGGAGGCAGGGACCAGGAGGCACCTGGAGAGGGCCTGGCTTTGGAGGCCGCGGGCCACCCTCCTGGGGCCACCTTCCTGGACACTGCTGTTCCTCTTTGGAATGCCAAAACGACATTCAGGCCACACAGGGGTCTTTTGAGTGGATTAAGGTTTAGTGGGTCATGGGGGGGAGGTGGGGAGAAGAGAGAAGGAACATTTTTTTTTGAAAAAGTAAAATAGAAAAAAGGAAAAAGTGGGCTGGCGGGATGGCTCAGTGGTCTAAAGCCCCTGCTTGGGAAAGCTTGGGCAGCTTCAGGGACCGAGGTTCGATACCTGGCACCACATGCTGCGCCAGCCCTGACCTCAGGGCGGGCTGAGCTGGCCATAAAAATGAGTGAATGAACAAACAAAGGTTCTGAAACAAGAAAAAAATAAATTTAAAAAAAAGAAAGAAAAAAGAAAAAAGTATAATAAGGCTGGATGCGGTGGTGCACGCCTGTGGTCCCAGCACTAGGAAGGCTGAGGCAGGGGGGTCGCTGCAAGTTCGAGGCCAGCCTGCACTAGTGGGACAGAGAAGCACCAGATGGGCCCTTGCAGATCTGAACTGGTGTCTCAGGGTGTGTAAAGGCTTTTCTGTAAACTTCCAGGTAGGTAAACTGCCCCACTGGGCGAGCCCCAGTTTCTTAAAATTCTTTATCCTCTTCCCTGAGGGCACTTGTGTTTTTGTTACTGTAAACTGTCTCTCTTACTAAGGAGGACTCGGGAGACCAGCACTTTACTGGGGTAGAGTTAAGAGGCTCCTGCCCAGGTAGGGAAGGCTCTCAGGGCCATGTGATTTAGGGACCTGAAGGTGGACAGCCTCAAGTCACTGGCTTTCTGGAATGTGCTTCCTGTTTAAAGACGCGGATACTCACTCTGGGTCTCTAGGATTTTCAGACAGAAGCCTTGCAAGTCCAGGTCGGGATGTTCCCTGTAGTGGCTGTCACCCCAAGTGCCTTGGTGCCGGGTGTGAGGTCCTACCCCTCTGCAGCCCAAGCCCCAGCTCTGCAGTCAAGCCTGAGCTCTCTGAGCAGGGACTGACCTTTAGCTGTGCCTTAGAACCTGGGGTGGCGTCCACATGGCATTTCACTTATTCCGAGAGGTTAGAGCATCTTGAGTTGTTTTACATTAATCTTCAGCATTTGAATGAAGCATTTTCTCTCTGGTGTACTCGGTATGGTGCTAAGGACCCTGCTTCCCCATAGATTTTACTATTTGATTAAATCTTTTGTCTATTGGATCAAAGACGGCTTTTTATTATAAGAAACCAGAAGGAGAGATTCCCCAGGACAAAAAAGAGGCGCTTTTTTGGAGGGACCCGGGTTCAAACTCACAACCTTGCACTTGCCAGGCAGGCACTTGTGCCCCTGAGCTATCTCCTGGCCCCATTTGTTAAAAGATTCAGATATGATAGTATATGCCTGTATTCCCAGCACTCAGGAGGCTGAGGCAGGAGGATTGCTGTGAGTCTGAGACCAGCCTGGGCTACAAAATGGGCAGAAGACCAGTCAGAGCTACATGGTAAGATCCTGTCTCTGAAAGAAAAAGAAGGAGACTGGGGAGATAGCTCAGTGGTATACGCACCTGCCTGGCAAGCACACGGCCCTGAGTTCAATTTCTGATACCAACAAGTAGGCAAATAAAAATAAAGTCAGAGTCCTCCAAGAGCCGCTAGCTTTAGGCCCTGGAAGAATAATGGTTTGTGTCCAAAGCAGTTCTTTTTTTTTTTTTTTTAATTTTATTTATTATTTTTATTCTTGTTTCAGAACCTTTGTTTGTTTATTCACTCATTTTTATGGCCGGCTCAGCCCGCCCCCAGGGCAGGGCTGGCGCAGTATGTGGTGCCGGGGATCGAACTGGGGTCCCTGAAGCCGCCCAAGCTTCCCCAAGCAGGCGCTTTAGACCACTGAGCCAACCCGCCGGGCCCATGTGTCCAAAGCAGTTCTGACCAGCAAGTTTTTTTCCTCAGTGAAATTGTTATCTTTGGCTGTGTAACAAGCAATCCTAAATATGAGTGGCTTATAAGCAATCACCATAGTTTTTGTTTTTGGGATAGGATCTCACTATGCACTTCAGGCTGACCTTGAACTTACCATGTAGTTTAGGTTGGCCTCAGACTTGGAGCCACCCTGGTAAGTGCTGGGATTAAACATGGTTATTTATTTATTTGTTTTTGTGGGACCGGGGTTCGAACTCGTGAACTTGCACTTGCCAGGTAGGTGCTTGTGCCATGGAGCTATCTCCCCAGCCCTATTTATTTATTTATGGTGCCAGGAATTTAATGCAAGAACTCACTCATGTTAGACAAATGCTCAACCACTGAGCTATATCTCTAGTCCTCTAACCTCTTTTAAAATTTTATTTTATTTTGAGACAGGGTCTCACCATGTAGTTAAAGACCAGCCTTGAGCTCACTATGTGAGCTCACTATTGGCTATGCCAATTAGAAGCCTGGCTGGCCTTGAGCTCACAGTGATCCTCCTGCCTCAGCCTTCTGAGTGCTGGGGTTATGGGCGTGCGCCACCAAGCCTGCCTTTTTGTTTTGTTTCATACCGGAATTCAAACTCACGACTTTGCACTTCTAGGCTATATTGTGCTGTGAGCTATATCCTTGTCCCCTGCCTGACTTTTTCAAATTTTTATTTTATTCTTTTTTTTTTTTTCTTTTTGTCCTTTTGAGACAGAGTCTCAGTGCGCAGTTCAGGCTGGCGTTGAGCTCACTTTTATTTATTTTTATTTTTTTATTTTTATTTTTATTTTTTTGTCTTTTTGAGACAGGGTCTCGATATGTAGTTGAGGCTGGTCCTGAGCTCACTTTTGTAGCCCAGGCTGGTCTCGAACTCGCATCAATCCTCCTGCCTCAGCCTCCTGTTGAGCTCACTTTTATAAACCAGGCTGGTCTTGAACTTGCACAGATCCTCCTGCCTCAGCCTCCCAAGTGCTGGGATTGCAGGCATGTGCCACCACGCCTTGCTTTCAAATCTTTTTTTTTTTTTTTGATAAAAAAAGGGAAAACACACTTAGTTTTTAAAACTTTTAAAAATATTTGTTATTTAACTTCAAACCTTTTTGAAGTAGGTTGTTCATTAGTCAGGTTTTAACTTTATTATTTATGTTATGGCTGGCTCAGCCTGCCCTTGGGGTGGGGCTGGTGCAGTATGTGGTGCTGGGGATCGAATTGTGGTCCCTACAGTTGCCTAAGCTTACCTAAGCAGGTGCTTTAGACCGCTAAGCCATCTCGCTGGCCCAGGAAAACAAATTTAAAACACGAGTGGAGAAGGGGAATAAAACTCACTGAGACGTTTTTATGGAGATGGAGGACTGTCCACAGGGAGTGTGATCCCTGTGGACTGACACAGTGCTAATGGGATTTCTTTCTCACACCAGGAATCAAACTCTGGGCCTTGTGCTCGCCAGGCAGGAGCTTATTCTACTGAGCTGTCTCCCCAGCTAATACAAGGTTTTTAAAAATCTGAACTAGGGGGCTGGGGAGATAGCTCCGTGGCACAAGTGCCTACCTGGCAAGTGCAAGGTTGTGAGTTTGAACCCCGGTCCCACCAAAATAAATAAATAAATAAATAAATAAATAAATAAATAAATAAATAAAAATCTGAACTGGCAGGAAGAAAGATGGACAGGGCACCCACGGCATTGCACGTAACTCGGCCAGGACACCGTGCCCCTCACGGTAATGGAAGAACAGCATGAATGCTGCCACTCCAGCGCTTGGGAGGCTGAGGCAGGAGGATGGGGACGCATTTTCGAAAACAGCTTGAATTATGCAGGGAGACTCTGTCTCAAAAGTAAGCAAATAAATAAATAAATGAAAGCCGGGCATGGTGGCTCACGCCTGTAATCCCAGCACTCGGGAGACTGAGGCAGGAGGATTGGTGCGAGTTCGAGACCAGCCTGGGCTATAAAAGTGAGCTCAAGGCCAGCCTCAACTGCATAGCGAGACCCTGTCTCAAAAAGACAATAAATAAATAAATAAATAAATAAATAAATAAATAAATAAATAAATAAATAAAAGAAAATGAAACAAAGAAGGCGCAAAGGGAGCAAAGCAGCATGCTTGCTGCTTCAGGGTGTCAGAGGAAGTGGATCCAGCACTCTGGAGGGACATGCCACTGACACAGATTTCAGACTTTTTCACAGCAGGTGTCAGAAGCTAGGGCTGGGGCTGAGGAGATAGCTCAGGTGCACAAGTGCCTGCCTGGCAAGTGCAAGATCCTGCATTCGATTCTCGGTTCTGCACAAAAAATCAAAATAAAAAGGGAATATATTATGGGCTGGCCAGATAGCTCAGTCCTCTAGAGTGCCTGCTTAGGGAAGCTTAGGCAACCTCAGGGACTGAGGTTTGATTTCCAACAACGTATGCTGTACCAGCCCCACCCCCAGCGCAGGGCTCTGTGTCCTCCTCCGGGATCCTGAAGTCCAGGGCTGCAGCCACCCTGGGGCTGCAGCTTTCTGCCCCTGCAGTCACCTTCATTCCCCCGGCTCAACTGCTTGTAGTGCAGGACCTGGCTGGAGCTCTTGTCCCTCTGTTCCCACGGTGCGGCTTGGTCCAGCCTCTGTCAATGTGGCCTTCGTGTTGTGCGTAGGACCCTGGACCAACAGGTCCTCAGCCCATGGTCATGGGGGAGCAGAAGCTGGGGGTACAGCTGTGCCAATCAGAAGCCCTGGCTTCACCCCAATGCTGGAAACAGACTAGGCTTGTGTAGTACTCCTGGGGTACTTGCTATAGATCCTGAAGTTTGTGTTCCCCCAGTTCAACATATTGAAATCCGACCTGCAGTGTGATGGTGTTTGGGGGCAGTTTCTTTAGGAGGTCGACAGGAAGCTGGGGCCCCAAGGAATGCACTTAGTGCCCTAGGAAGAGCAGGGAGTAGCCTTGGGCTTCTTTTTTGCGTTTTGTTTTTTGCTGTTGTTGCTGGCTTTTTCTTTTCTTTTTTTCAAATTTTATTTATTTGTTTTCTTGTTTCCGAACCTTTGTTTGTTTATTCACTCATTTTCATGGCTGGCTCAGCCTGCCCTGAGGGCAGGGCTGGCACAGCATGTGGTGCCGGGGATCGAACCGCAGTCCCTGAAGCTGCCCAAACTTTCCCAAGCAGGTGCTTTAGACCACTGAGCCATCCTGCCTGGCTCCCTCGCTTTTTCTTTTCTTCTTCTTCTTTTTTTAGTAAGAGTCTACGGGGTGAAAAAAAAAAAAAAGAGTGTAAGGGGTGTACAGGGTCTATGCAGTGGTTCTCAACCTTTCTAAGTTCTTTTTTTTTTTTTTTTGTCTTTTTGAGACAGGGTCTCGCTATGCAGTTGAGGCTGGCCTTGAGCTCACTTTTGTAGCCCAGGCTGGTCTCGAACTTGCACCGATCCTCCTGCCTCAGCCTCCCTAGTGCTGGGATTATAGGCATGAGCCACCACGCCCGGCTAAAACCTTTCTAATGCCATGACCCAGCAATACAGTTCCTCAAGTTGCAGTGATCCCAAACCAAAAAATAATTTTAAAAATTTATTTTATTTTTTTCTTGTTTCAGAACTTTTGTTTGTTTATTTTTATGGCTGGCTCAGCTTGCCCTGAGGGCAGGGCTGGTGCAGCATGTGGTGCTTGGGATCAAAACCGCGGTTCCTGCAGCCGCCTAAGCTTTCCTAAGCAGGTGCTTTAGACCACTGAGCCATCCTGCCGGGCCCAAACCAAAAAATAATTTTGATGGCTACTTCAAAACTGTAATTTTGCTACAGTTATGATTTGGAATGGCTTTAGATGACCCCTGTGTTTTGGTCGTTTGACCCCCGCCGGGGTCTCGACCCACACAGGTTGAGAACTGCTGGCGGAGTCTCAGGGTCTCACTACGTGTAGATCAGACCCCAAGTGATCCGCCTCTGTCCAGCCTCCCAAAGAGCTGGGATTACTGGCGTGTGCCACCACACCCAGTCTCAATGGCAGTCTCAGTGTGCCCCAGGGGAGGGGCTGGGAGATGGTTTTTGCTTTTTTTGGGGGGGGTTGCTTTTTTGAAACAAGGTCTTTCTCTAAAATTCAGGCTAGGGTGTCGGTGAGATGGCTCAGAGATCTAAGGCACCTGTTTCGGCAAGCTTAGGCAACCTCAGAGACCGAGGTTCTATCCCCAGCACTGCGTGCTGTGCTAGTCCCACCCCCAGCCCAGCCCCCAGGGAAGGCTGAGCCGACCATTATATAAAATTTAGGCTGGATTAGTAGGCTGAGCTGTAAAGGCTCAAGTCAGCAGCTTCCGACATTGCCAGTTCTGCTGATAACCCACCACTATTATGGACTATTGTTCTATGTATACAAATACTTTCTCTTAGTTCAATGAGAATATATATATATATATATATATATATATATATTTTTTTTTTTTTGTTTGTTTGTTTGTTTGTTTGTTTGTTTTGTTTTGTTTCTTGTTTTTTTGAGACAGGGTCTTTTTTTTTTTTTTTTTTTTTTTTTTTTGTGGGACTGGGGTTCAAACTCACGACCTTGCACTTGCCCAGCAGGCACTTGTGCCTCGGAGCCATCTCCCCAGCTCCCAAGACAGGGTCTTGTTATGCATTTCAGACTGGCCTTGAGCTCCCTTTTGTAGCCCAGGCTGGCCTTGAACTCTCACCAATCCTCCTGCCTCAGCCTCCCGAGTGCTGGGATTACAGGCATGCGCCACCACGCCCGGCTGAGAAGAAATATCTGTACCACTAGTGTTTAGGAAAGTCATCACGTCTGCATCTTGTACTCGGCACAACGGCTATGAAGGCAACACTGCGCATTGTGTCCGTCATTGTGGCTGTCCTACTCACGTGTTTTGAAACTGCCTCAATGTTATTTCTTATTAAAAGTAATAAAAATTAAAAAAATAAAATTCAGGCTGGCCTTAAACTTACTGTGTAGTCCTAGCTAGCCTTGAGCTCACCTTGTAGCCCAGGCTGGTCTCCAACTGGCAGTGCTACTCCTGCCTCAGCCTCCCGAGCGTCGGCATCCCAAGGGCCCGGCTTTCTTTTCTCTACCAGGGGAGGATCACGGGAAGTCAGCTGACTGGGACCTGTGATGGGTCCTCGTTCGGAAGCCTCGCGGCCCTAGCCGCTGGGTCTTGGGCCTGTACTCCCCCAGCGTGGTATGCAATCAATGTTTCTGTCCCCCGCTGTGGTTAATGCGTCAGCCTGGACTGAGAGGGTGCTGTGTGCGAGACAGTTTCTCTCTCCTAAACCTCACCCTTCGCATTTGTGAGGTGGGCGGAGTCAGTCACAGAAAGTCTCCACCAGATGCCGAAAAGTGATGTCACACCGAATGCCGAATGGCTCCCCGGACCGTAGGATAGGCTTTCTTTCTTTTTGAATTGTCCCTTATGGAAAAAATCTTCGACCGCTTCTGGCCTAGCAGATGGAGGAACGGAAAGACTGAAGGAGCAGCCTTGGATTAGTAGGAAGTGGTAGAGTGTTCAAAGAAAGAAGGAAAAGCAAAGGCTGTTTTGGTAAAGCAGGTATGACTCAACGTATTTTCCTTTTGAAGAACCTAGGTGTTCTTTGAGGAGGGACTTAACTGCATGCTCAGTAGACTCAGGAAATAAAATCTCCTGGCCTAGAAAATCTATAGTGCCTGGGGCTGCGGAGATAGCTCCGTGGCACAAGAGCCTGCCTGGCAAGTGCAAGGTCGTGAGTTTGAACCGCTCGAGGTCCCGAAAAACAAAAACAAACAAACAAACGAACAAAACACAACATTACAGTGCATTTATTTATTTATTTATTTAATCTATCTTCTTTTTCCTTTATAGTACTGGGGATCGAACCCAGGACCTTGCGCTTGCCAGGCAGGTGCTTATGGTGCTGAGCTTTGTGCCCAGGCCCGTTTTTATTATTTTATTTTATTTTTAAAGAATTTTTAAATTTTATTTACTTATTTTTTTCTTGTTTCAGAACCTTTGTTTGTTTATTCACTCATTTTTATGGCCAGCTCAGTCCGCCCCGAGGGCAGGGCTGGCGCTGCATGTGGTGCTGGGGATCGAACCGTGGTCTCTGAAACCGCCCAAGCTTTCCCAAGCACGTGCTTTAGACCACTGAGCCATCCCGCCGGGCTCATTATTTTATTTTATTTTATTTTATTTACCTTTTTGAGATAGTCTGGCAATGCAGGTCAGGTCAGGTCAGCCTTAAGCTCACTTTGTAGCCCAGGCTGGTCTTGAGCTCACAGCAATCCTCCTGCCTCAGCCTCCCAGAGTGCTGGGATTACAGGTGTGCACCACCACGCCTGGCTTGATTACATTTTCAAGGGCTAAAATGGTCGGAAGAAAACAGTACTGCACAGCCAGGTTTTCCTCGCGGCAGGTGGCGGCAGGCAGCGGCGGCCAGCCTGGAAGGTCCTGGACCCCTCTGGCTTCCCGAACCCCGAGCCAACCTGGGGCCAATGCCTCAAAGTCCAAAGGAAACTTAAAGCGAGGTGGTATCAGTGTCCAGGAGAGAAAACGGCAAGGCGCCTGCTCATTGGTCCCCGTGGTGTGCAGATGTGGGCTCAAAAGCCAGGTCACAAAGGGCGGGAGACTGGGGACAAGTAGCCAGAGTTGAGAAGAAAACAAAGCACAGCCACACAAAGCATCCCTGCCCCCTCAGCCTCTCGGCCCCGCCCCCTGCGAGGTAGCGTGGTGACAGCGGCTGTTTATAGTAAGGACAGATGTTCTGACCTCAGGAAATCGCCACCGCAGCCATTGCTCAACATGGGGCAAGTGTAATTGTGTAATTAAGAAAGTTATTTATTCTGCTTTCTTTCTTACTTTTTTTTTTCTTTTAAAGGATTCTGATTGTATTTATTTATGTATTTATTATATTATGGCCTTCTCAGCCCGCACTGGGGGTGGGGCTGACCCGGCATGTGGTGCCGGGGATCAAACCACCGTCCCTGTGGTTTCCTAAGCTTGCCTAAACAGGCATTTTAAACCGCTGAGCCATCTCGCCAGCCTTATTCTGCTTTCTCAGTGGTACAGTGAGGTTGTTTTCTCATTCCCACTGGGCTTCATATATTCCTAATTCTTCAGCAAAGAGATTTTGTGGTTTAAAATCCCCTCAGAGGGACTGGGGAGATAGCTCTATGGCACAAGTGCCTGCCTGGCAAGTGTAGCATCATGAGTTCAAACCCCGGTCCCCCCAAATAATAATAATAATAGTAATAATAATAATAATTTATTTAAAAACTAACTAACCAGCCGGGCGTGGTGGCTCACGCCTGTAATCCCAGCACTCGGGAGGCTGAGGCAGGAGGATTGGTGCGAGTTCGAGACCAGCCTGGGCTACAAAAGTGAGCTCAGGACCAGCCTCAACTGCATAGCGAGACCCTGTCTCAAAAAGACAAAAAATAAATAAATAAATAAATAAATAAAACAAAAAAACTAACTAACTAAATAAAAATCCACTCGGGTTGGGGCTGGGGAGATAGCTCCATGGCACAAGTAAGTGCAAGGTTGTGAACTTGAACCCTGGTCCCGGAAAAAGAAAACAAAAGAAAAGAAAAAATCTTGGGAGGCTGAGGCAGGAGGATCAGTGCAAGTTTGAGACCAGCCTGGGCTACAATAGTGAGCTCAAAGTCAGCCTGAACTACATACTGAGACCCTGTCTCAAAAAGAAAAATAACCCACTGCAATTATGAAACATTGGACTATATATACAACTACTTCCTCCTAGTTCAAAGAAAACTTTTTCTTCTCTTTTTTTTCTTTCTTCTCCCCCCCCCTTTGGAACCAATATCGATTAGAAAATTTGTCACGTCTGCACGCTGTGCTCTGTATGACATTTGTGAGGACAGCAGTATGCAGTGTCTCAACTATTGCAAATGTGCTACTAACATGTTTTGAAACTCTCATATTGTTATCTCTTTTTTTTTTTTTTTTTTTTTTTTTTTTTTTT
>PVJA010046842.1:0-14932 GCA_004027025.1 Myocastor coypus
CTCCGGGGGCACTGACTCTGCCTTGTGGGGTAAGAAGATGGGAATAAGAACACCCACCACTATCCTGGGATCTACTCCAAGAGCCACTTGTTTTAGTAAGTGACTGGCCAGGTGATGTCACAGTGACATCTCAAAATCAGCCAGAGTGACAATGTCTACAGCATGAGAATTGACAAGTTCTACCCTCTGAGTCATTTCCGCCACATTTTCCAGTATGCAGCTGAATTGGCCCCCTTGTTTCTCCTGCCCCCGTGAACCCCAGATGTCTAGTGAGAACAGGTCTCCAGAGACCCTAATCTTCCCAAGAGATAGAGAAAGGCCCTCAAGGGACTTTCCAATCCCTAATCCCTCCTCTGTGCCCATGCTATCTTCCTTAGTGCTCTTGTAGGGACTTGGAATTCAAGAATAGTTCCATCCATCCATTCAATCAACATATGGTGAGTATTACTATCTGTCAGATACTGGGCTGCAGGATAGGATCTGCAGCAGGACAAACCCACTGTCCTCTCCCAGTGCCTAGAAGATAACAGTCTGTGCCCGGTGCAATGCACACTTTACCTCACTAAATTCTCAGACAAGTGGACCCACATGATAGCTGAGAAGACTGAGGGGCCTGGAGCCAGATCTGTGTTTCCCATCTACTTAGCTCCAAAGACCTAAACCTTTTAAAATGACAGTGTAGTGTCATTCTTTTTTTCTGGTGCCACCTTTGCCATAACTCTGAGAGGGAGTTGTCCTTTGCTCTGTGAGGAAGACCTAGTGCTCAGAAAAGATCCAGCTTACAGGCTTGGATGAAAGGGCAGGATTCAGGCTCTCGACTCTAGGTCATAATGCAAAGTGAGTCCACTCTTTGGGGGGAGGGGTCTTGTGAGTGGGGGGTCTGAGCCCTTGTCTCATGGTGTCAGGGGAGACTTTCAACGAGTCACTTCACACCCTCTCACCCATTCCATCCTCCTGTGTCTAATCTTTCTCTGAAGCCCTGGTCCTGGTATTTACTGCTGTCTGGCTTCATCCTAGAGTGTCCCACAAAGTCTGCAACTTAGCATAGCCTGGCCAGGACTGTCGAAGCCTCTGTCTCCTCGCCTATAAAGCTGGGACAACAGTGCAGGATGTGTGAAGGCGCAATGGAAACAGACTTTCAACAGACCTTTGGAGTGCTGGGTGGAAGTTGGCATTATTACAGAAATGTGTCCCTGCTGCCTGGCTAAGGGGCTCATCCTGCCATCTGTGGACATCCAGAGGTCCAGCAATCACCTGCAATCACCACATCTCTTCACCTCTCTGTGTTCTCTCTCCCTATTTTCCCTCTGTTGAGTCTAGGTGGTCCCTGGAACTGTTTAGCTAGTAGGATGCAATGGAGAGATATAGCGTTTGTTCCACTCCTGATTATTAAGGATATTTTTTTCCATGTTGGAACTTTGGGACACAGTATCTCAAGTCCTAGTCACTGTGCCCCTAAACAAGTAGTAAAGCCAGTTGCTGGCCTGGTGATAAGTGGCCCCAACATCTAATAGTTGGTGCCAGTGATACGAGCCATGGTGGGTAGTCTAGCCCAATGGACCTCAGATAGCTGCAGTCAACCTCTCACAAAACAGAAGAGCCACCTGGCAGAGCACAGCCAATGCATAGGCTGACAAGATTTAACATGATGTTTCCTGCTTTAAGCCACAAGTGTAGGGCAGCTTAGTATGCAGCAAGCAAAAATATGCTATACCCACTTATGAGCTTTTTGTGTACGTTTATTATTTTTTAAAATTACTAATTATTCAACTGAACAGAGCAGGAATTAGAAATCTGGTGCTCCTTTGTGTATAGCCCATCAGGTGAGAAAGATTTTAATATTTTTAAATAGCCAGGAAAAAAGGAAAATATTTTTGTTTTGTGACGTATGTTCAAAAAATTACATGCACTTCAAATTTCAATATATACAAATGAAGTTGAATTGCAGGACAGGAATAATTATTAGTCTCTGTATTATTTAATGACAATGCCAGAGTCCTATATGATGGCAGAGGCCATATGGCCCAGAGAACCTAAGCTATTTACTCTCTGTCCTTTTAGAGGAAAAGTCTGTTCAACTTTTGCCATAGAACATTCTAGGATTTTGAACTTATATTCCTGTCTGTAATCAATAGGTCCTATATGATCTTGAGTACTTATGTACTAAATTAAGGTACTGGACTCATTTGCTTGTTTATTTAAAAGTTTGCAAAAATGTAAAAGTATGTGAAAATTGAACAAGTTGTAGGAGCAAGGCCAAGACAGTATTGAAGAGACATCAAAAGGGTACTCTCTGATGACAGGAGGGACAGAGAATTTTGAAGGAAGAGAACAAGATTGCAGAGGGGTCCTGAGCAGATTAGGGAGCCCCCCCCCCAGCCAGCCCAAGGACTCAGCCTCCTGTCGTACTTCCCACTTCCTGCTTCCTGCTGGGGGACACCAGCCATGTCCCTCCATGTCCTCTGCCTGTCCGTGCCTCTCTCCACCTGTCCAGACTTGGTGGCCACTCCTGGAGCAACGCTCCTCACGCACAACAGCGTTCATACTCCTCTTATATCCTACCTGCATCCCAGGATGGTGAGACCCAGTCACCTGATCTGCTAGGGGCATCACTGCTTTAGTCACTTTTGGGTCCCCCTGAGAGACATCAGAGCCCCACAACCCCAACCCCCAGGAGGTTTCCAGAACAGGACTCTGACTTGGTATCTCCTTCATGCAGGACAAGTGTTCCAGAGATTGCAGGCCAACCCTGAGCTGGGCTCACCCTCTCCTAACTCCTGACAGGGCCTCTGGCCAGGTGGGAGGGGCCAACCATTGCCTCCTGCTAACCAGCTGATGTTGGAGGCCAGCATCTGGGAGAACAAGGAGCCCATTCAGTGACCAGGACCAGCGGGTGCTTTCGGGTGCATGATGTCACCTTGAAGAAGCTTGGCAGACCTGCCCCAGGGTCCAAGAAGCCTTTGATGACCCAGCACAGAAGACACAAATCACAAGCCATCTGGCCTCCTGGGTCTGGCTGACACCCTACTTCTGGACACTTGTGCCCAGAAAGGGACCCAGATTCAGTCCCAGGCTGGTTTGGAGCCTCACGAGCAGATGGGCAGTGAGTCCCCCAGCAGGGACCTGGGATACCTTGCCAGGTGGGGATGGTCAGCTCCAGCAAAGCTCTCTGGTGACATCGCATCTACACTTCCCCAGCCCCAAGGAGGCTCCACACAGTGAGCCCACCTGGGGGCCCAGTGAAAAGGACAGTGCTCCCTGCCCAGCCTGTGGCTAGGTCTTCATCCCGATGGTTACCCACAACCTTGGGGAAAGGAACCAGCAGAAGTGGAAGGAGGAACAGGGGGCTCTTTCTGGGGGCAGAGCTGCCAGCTCTCCTGGGCCTGTGAGTTGCCAAGGCAGGTCCCGGGAGCCAGGACCAATCCTGGAGAGGGAAGGCAGGTAGCTGGGAGAACCACTGTCTCTCCATGGCAGGCTCTGGATTTTCCATGTGCTCATGGGCAGGAGCCAGGACAGGGCACACACTAGATTTTCCTGGGTCCAGCGGTGACTTCTGTTTTCACTCCTGTCCTTGAACCCATGGACCGAACACCCATTCTCACTGGTAAGCCAATGCCACAGAGTCTGTGCAGGTCCCCACCCTACAAGGACATCCCTGTGCCTTAACAGGTGTGGCTCACCGATGTTGGAGTGGCTTCCTTCTCCTCCAGGGGCGCCCCGAACTCTGCACAGCACAGGCTGTGGGTTACTCATGGTTATATCTCCACCCTCTGGACATAAGTTACTCACAAACAGGGCCTGAATGTGCACACGCTCTGACTGCAGGAGCCTGCAGAAGCCCACAGGAGCTTGACCATAGGAGGTACCTTGGGTGGTTTGCAGAAGACGTGTTTAGGAAGTCCCTGGTCAATATACTCTCACAGTGGGAAGACACTAACTAGGCTTTGAGGACAGATATCCCGCATAACTGTGGCCCTTGGACAAAAATCTGAGCCTAGGTTTCCTCATCTGCAAATAGGGATGTTAGTACCCCCTTCCCTCCAGAATGATAGGAAGCTGAAGTCCAGTTTCACAGAGATTGAGCCAGCAATGCTGGCCAAGGCCAGCACCCAGGGGCCCCAGAAGACGGACTCCTTCCCAGTCCCACATCTCCTGTCACTGGGTCTCCATGCTCCATCATGGGACCTGAGCCAGGGGCTGGGGCTTTTGTGGCAGATGTTGGGAGAGCATCGGGCCTGGAGTCCTCAGCCTAGTTTGGGGTTCACCTGGCTATCTCCTGTCTGTGTCCCAAAGCACAGTGCAGTTCCTCTCTGAGCCTTAGCTCCCCATGTGTAGGACGAGCATGGCCACCCACTGCCTGGCGAAGGCAA
Source organism: Myocastor coypus (assembly GCA_004027025.1). Taxonomy (NCBI): domain Eukaryota; kingdom Metazoa; phylum Chordata; class Mammalia; order Rodentia; family Myocastoridae; genus Myocastor; species Myocastor coypus. The sequence goes on from PVJA010046842.1 coordinate 4,371, forward strand.
GTGCCATCTAGATTCTGCCAGGGGCTATATGCCAGGTGGCTATGGGTGGCAGATCCTTCCCAGGAGCACTACCTGGGTGCTGGCCCTAGCAAGCTGCCCATCCTCACCTCCGATTCCATCCCAGGGTCTTCCAAGCTGAGCAGTGGGGCTCAGGGCTCCTATTTCCCTTTCCGTGGTGTGTATCGAAGCTCAAGCAAGCTCAGGTTGCAGTCTTTATGGGAGACTCCTTTCTACCCACGAGCACCTGCTGGTGAAGAAGAACCAGTAGCTAATGGCGCTGACGAGGGTGTTGGGGGAGGGTCCTCTCTGCACACGGCCTTTGTGGAACAGGACTGGGCAAGGTGTGCAGAGGCCCAGGCTGCTCCTCGGGGCTGTCCTGCTGTCCTATGCCTCAGTGCACACCCTTGGCCCTTCCACCGCTGCCTCGTGGGACCATCCAGCACCAGATGCTTCAGGAGGACAGAAGGAAGAGATTGGGGCTAGACGGAGTAATGCAGCCCATGTGCAGTCAGAAAGCCAAGGGTCCCCAAAGATGTTCACACAGTGGTGGAGACAGGTGGGGGACAATGAATCCTATTATTTTCCCGGGGGCTACCTGGGTTCCCAAGTGGGTGGGTGGATCAGGCTCTGCACTAGGCCCTGGAGGCCCATGAGGATGAACTCTAAGTACTTAATGCCTTGAACTCAGGGCTTTTTCACTGAGCTACATTTTACTTTAAGACAGAATCTTGCTATGTTGCTCAGGTTTCCAGGGTTGAGCTTGAACTCGTGATCCTCCTGCTTCTGCACCTCAGAGTTCTGGATTTATAGGATGCTCCACCACAAAGTGGTCCTTTTAACCCACTATTAAGATTTCCAGCTCGAGGCCCTGGTGAAGTCAGAGTGGGGTGATGCTGGGAAGCTGTCAGTAGATGGCGCTGTGGAGCCACACAGCTGCCCTGGCTGCACAAGGCGGGACTCTTGAATTGTCCCCCAGCCCCAACCAGACCCTGCAGCAAGTATTACTCCAAGCAGGAGGCACCACTCTCTCCACCTGCCTCTGTGAGCACTGTGATGGTACAGGAAGGGTAAGTCGCCAACTCCCAGGTCACACAGTTTAAGAGGCAGGACTAAAGTTCCCTTACCTCAAGGTTTTCCACTGAGTTCCCCAGGACTCGGCCCTCAAGGACAGTTATTCATTGGAATCTTGCTGCAGCCTGCCCTCTGCTGTGACTGCACTTTCTGTACCTCTGATGCTAACCCCCAGATTAGGGTGGCTCTGGGCCTCCTCTCTCCCATTGCCACACCATGTCCCCCACAGTCCTACCCAGAGTCCTCAAGAAACCACCAATCATTTGGGAGTTCTTGAGGCCTGGATGTCCTCCCCAGCATGCACTCCGCCTAGTAAAGGAACCCTAGGCCTCTCGATGATCTGCATAATAGTCCTGAGTCCTATCTCCCAGCCCCTGGGGGTCTCCTGAGGTGCCCCCGCTGCGACACATGCACCCAGTGCATGTAACGGGTCATGGGTTGGAATGTCTGAGCATATTCAAGGATGGCAGAGTGACCCTGGAAGATGGCAGGGACCAGGACATGGGAGGCCTGAGCTGGGGAAAGAACACTCTCTCCTAGGCCTCAGTTTCCTGTTTCATCTGCTGGGCTCTTTTTGCACTGTTGGGACTTCAAATCTTCCAGCTCTGCCTGCTCTGGGATCTGTGACTCTGGCTGGACCACAGCATACCAGGAGCTGGGCTAGGGCCTGGCCTATCCCTGCCAATTGGGTCCCTCACCCTGAGTTGCGGGGTACTCACTCCCAAACTAGGTGCTGGTCCCTGTGAAGACTCAGACTAGCAGAAAGTCCTTCCCCAGAGCAGTCCCATGGCAGGGTCCCTGCTCCTGCTCCATCACCTGCCCAGCCCTGCCTGTGGGGTAGCGGGGAAGTCTCACTTTCTCTGCCCAAGACAGAGATTTGAAGATGGGGTGCCCTTGACCCCATCTACACAGTTCACAGGACACATGCTTTCTTCCCCACCCTCACCCTGGCCTCTCTTCTCTGGCCTTGTCTCTGCCCTCTCTTGTTCCCTAAAAAGTGGGGCCCAGCCCTCCTGGGGTGAGGGCTTGCTCCCCAGAAATGTATCCTCAGCTGTCTGAGTTCCTCTGGCCACTGCACCCCTCTGCTTGGTGGTCCCAGCCTTTGGCTCATGAGGCCCGACGGCCCCAAGAGGAGAGGCAGGTGTCATGGTTCTGGTGGCTCCAGCTTAGCCAAGTGCAGCTGAGTGGGCCCAGCCATTCCAGGAGGGAAGGGAAGATGGCATTGAAGGGCACCCCTGGCCCAACAGGTAGGGATGCAATGGTCGTCAGGAAAGAGCCTGGGCTGCGAGAGGTGTAAGGGAGAGGGGTGGGATGGGGCTTCAGGAACACATCCCTGGGTACCCCAGCAGCAGCAGCAAGGTGATGCCTGAGACTGTCAGGGAGTTTGGCTTCTAGAATATTAGTGCTGAGTTATGTCTGTGCTGGGTCACACAATCTGCACAGTGGGGAGCCGGCCTGCCTGCCCTTCCATGTGTCTGTCCTGGAGCAGTTACACTCCCTGTTCCCACCTGGCTTCTGTTGGGCTCCGGAGGGAGCCTCTTTATTTAAGGAGTTTTGGACTCAAGACTGAGAGCTGACCTGGTAGAGAAGGCAAAGGTTTCTTGAATTGGTGTTCTAGAGAGTTCTAGAACATTCACCTTCAGAGCAAGCTCACTGCGCTCTTCTCTAGAACTTAATTCTTCTGGAGCAATGATTCTTATTGCCCCTTCATGATGTCTGACCCTAAATATTATGTTCATGTTTGTCTCTAAATCAACTTCTATACATATGTATCTATTTTATTTTATTTTTTTAATATTTTATTTTATTTTATTTATTATTTTTATTCTTGTTTCAGAACCTTTGTTTCTTTATTCACTCATTTTTATGGCTGGCTCAGCCCACCCAGAGGGCAGGGCTGGCGCAGCATGTGGTGCCGGGGATCAAACCGCGGTCCCTGAAGCCACCCAAGCTTCCCCAAGCAGGCGCTTTAGACCACTGAGCCATCCCACCGGGCCCCTCTATTTTAAAGAAATATACTGGAAGCGTAGCTCAGCGGTAGACCGTTTGCCTAGTGTGCATGAGACCCTGGATTCCATCGCACACAAAAAGAAGGTTTTTATTACAAGAACAAAGCCTCGCAACTATACATAAAAATCTACTCCCAGGTGACATCAGCAGATGACCATGAACCTACAGACGATGAAAACAAAGCAATGATACCCATGATTCTAGCTGTCTGCTACAGCCAAAGCTGTCAGCCATGCTGGCTCCCTGATAGTTAAGAAAGGCAGGGGGAGTGGGTGTGCTGATGCATGTGTGTAATCCCAGCGCTCTGGGAGGATGAGGCAGGAGGATCCAGCCCAGCCTGGGTAACCTAGCGACTTAGCAAGACCCTCAACTGAGCATAAAAAATAAAGAAGGGTTGAGAACGTAGCTCAAGACACAGGCCCAGGGTATGACCCCAGTCCCCCTCCCAGCAAAGGACAGTGGCCCCCAGAGCCCTGCCAGCCCCACATGGCTGCTCCCTTAGATGTATGTAGTCAGCAGAGAGCATCTGGCCTAGCAGAAGACTCCTTTCCTGCCTCTTCCACTCATTTTCCCCTCCTCCGTCTTTCCCACAACTCTTCTCTGTCACGTCCTGCAGGAAGGCTTCCAAGCTGGACTGGGCATTTGTTCTATGCTTCCTCAGTTCCTCAGTCCTTTCCCACTTTGCACTTGTTGCCTGGGATAAATAAGCCACTTTTCAGATCATGCCACTTGCCACTAAGTGGGAAAAACTTTCACCACAGCCGGCACAGCTGCAGGCCACCCCCTGCTTCCCCAGCTTGCACCCCAGCCTGTCCCTTCTCTTCCACCTCAAGTCCTTCTTGCACCCCAATATCACTGTTGGCTCTGAGATCCACCTTCCCATGGAGCTGAGAAGGGGTCTCTGATGGTGTCTTCTCTGTCTACCTCTGGGCCCCCGGCCTGAGCTGCTGGAAGGAAGAATCCATCCTGCCATTCATCTGAGCATAGTCTCCATTCTTCCACAGGGAAACCAAGCGCCAGGAAGCTCATGATTTCCCAGGGCCATCTCCTGGCAGAGGGAGCCCAGGGAGGACTTTTCTTGCCTCTTTGTCGTGTCAATAGCTTTAGGAGACAGTGACAGATCTTCCAGTCCTGGAGTTTGGGGCCAATCCCCAAACAAGCTGCAGTCGCTAGTGCAGCCCAGGGTCCACTTGCTAGCAATAGGCAGCTTCTGCAGACTTCATCACCTGCTTTTCCATCTCCTGAGGGGACACTAGGAGGCTCTGAGCTCTGGAGTCCCGGGTTAAGGACCTCACCCAGCCTTCCCATGGCCAGGCAAGGTAAAGAAGGCTCCTGGGTTGCCACGGCAACAGAGTGATGGGGTAGCTGTGTAGGCCGGGTCTCTCCCCAACCACACTGTCCCCTCTGCCTGGCCCCACTGTGGTCATACAGTTCCCAGGGAAGTTCCGACCAGCCGGCTCCAGGCCCCTGGGGTCCGTCCCATCCTGGGAGGACCTTCAAAGGACTCAGCCATTCTTGAGCAAATGCCAGGAGGGAATCTGCTCTCGGAGGCAATTTAGGCAGCCACACGGGTGGAAGGAATTTGCCATTCCTCTTAACAGCGACCCCATCGAGATTTATATGGGGCCACGGTCCGAAGGCCCCAGCGGATGGATGTTGTGTGCAAGAGGAAATGCCAAGCCTGGTGTCTTGCTGGGCTAATTGCCCTCAATGAGCTACAGCTGGCTGGGAAGCCAGTGGGTCAGGGCTGCCTCCCCTGCCCTCCCCCCGGGATCCCCATCTGCACTGGCCTTCCCCGGGACTGCTGCCATCACAGCCCAGGTCCAGTCAGGGGTCACCAGGAATCCCAGACAGCCAGAAGCACAAGTACCACAAGATAGGCTCAGGCCTGGCCACTGCCTTAGGTTTGCAGCTGCTTTGACACAAGGGGCTACTGAGCTCCATTCTGTTGATGGGGACACTGAGGCTTAGACAGGCAGGGCAGGGCCCCTGGAGGGGGGGGTCTGAACTAAAACAATGTGCAACAGTAGTGTCTTAGAGGCCTAGAGCCATACAGCAGCCAGCAGAGACTTGCAGGGCTCGTGGTTGGTTCTCTGGGCACTTCCAAGTATGCCAGGCCCAGGGTGGGGTGCTGGGAGCACCACAGTGGGCAGAATCCAGCCTGACACCTGTTCCTCGGGGCATATGGCCCTGTGGGGAGACAGACACCAGTTACGGAAGCATTTGTTGCCCTAAAAGTACTCAGAGAGGGCTCAACCCAGTCTGCATGTCTGGGTCCGAGCGCATGCCACTGAGCTGAGCAGAAAGCAGGGAGAAATTTGTTCAATTAGGCAAGGAAGGAAGGTACTAGATGGGAGGGAGTTCTGGGGAGCAAGAACAGCATAGGCAAAGGTCCTGTGGAGAAGGAATAAAGCCATGCAGCTGAACCAGCAGTGGAGGGCAGGGCAGGCAGGCAGCAAGGAGCCACGGTACCTTCCGAAAGGTGAGCCCAGGTCTGGTTTAGGACACGCGACCCCTCACGGCACGCCTGTGCAGCATGCAGGAACCTTCCCCACCCGCCATTCATTTCTCTGGGCCTTTCCTCACCTTCTCCATCTTGGGCTTTCAGGAGCGTCCGTGTGCAGTTCTGCTGCGTAGAGCACCCTGGCAGCTTGGACCAGGGTTTGGGGGACCGGGAGTTCGTCTGGGGCCAGGCATCTTGAGAAACAGAGATGCAGATCCACAGAGACGGGAGGCTCTGGTCAGGGCAGCTGACAGCAGCAGGGGGCCTTGACGTGGAGGAAGTGCCAGAGCCTGGTAGCTGCCAGCAGCACCGCACCTGGCTTCTGTGCCACTTGTCCTTGAGGACAAGGAGGGCATCCCTGGTGTTAGCGATCATCTTTGGGGCCTAGGAATGGAGGAGGCGGAAGTGAGCGGATGATAGAAGGGTGGGGACACACGTCTCAGCCTCCTCGCTGAGCCTCGGCTACCCTCGCCGAGCTCCCCCCAGGCTACCTGAGTCCGCATGAGCCAGGCCCCTGTCTGGCTGTCACAGAGTGGAGCCTAGGGTGAGCAGGGGCCCATGGCCCTATTGCCTCTCTCTGAGCTGCTTTGGGGGGACACAAACAGGTCTGACAGGTTCATTAGCAGCAGAGACAGCTCCATGCATGATTTCCAGGAAAGCAAAGGTCTTCAGGAGCAAGAGGGAGCCAGGTCTGCGGTGCAGGGAAGGAGGGAGGAGCTTCCAGGATCTGTTCCTCATGTTGTGGGCCCAGAGCTGCATCATGACATCCTGGCCACCTCTGAGGGACCCACAGGGACCTGCATGTGGCCAGAGATCCGGGAGCATGCATGACCCTTCCTAGAACACCTCTCTTGGTGTGACCCAGTACCCCGTGCCCCACTGTGCAGGAAGGCAGTATGAGCTGGGGCACAGACTTCCAGCTCCACCCTGACTGCAGGCAGGACAGTTTTCTTTTCAGTGTGCATACTGACCTTGGCGTAGGGGGCTGGCGCTTCTGAGCCCGTGCAGTTGGCACACCTCGCCTCCCCTGGACCCATCAAGTCCTCCCACCCTCATGTCTCTCCCTGAGCCTGGACCCTCCCGCGCCCTGCAATCCGAGGGTTCTTCTTCCTACCTCCAGCTTATCTCTGCCCCTGCTCTCTCCTCAGCAGGGCCTTTGCACTGAGCTATAAGTGCAACCTGTTTTTATATTTTATTTTGTGACAGGGTCTTGTGGATTCACCAAGTTGCTCAGGCTGGGCTCAAACTTACAGTCTGTCTGCCTCGGCCTGCCAGAGTGCTGGGGTTACAGGTGTGCTGTTGCACCTAATTTTAAGATGCACCCAGACAATCTTCCACTTACGTTTACATCCAAGTCTTGAGGCACTGGGTACAAGAAAAATGGGGAGGGACTGCTAATGGATTTCTTATAGGAATGAGGGGAGGTTCTGGATAGTGGTGATGGTTATAGAATCTTGGGTGTGTACTAAAAGCTTCTCTGAAAAGACAAGTGGTTACCAACTTCCCACAGTGAATGTATTCATTATGTACTGCAAACGCATACTAATAAAGTAATAGGAATAAAATAGTGAGTGTCATGGTTTCTGAGATACCACAATAAAAAGGTTTCTCAAACATATGAAAGAAAATCTCCTTCTCCTTCAGCGTGGCCGCCCTGCGCACCACTGGCTGCCAGGTGGGCCGGGGCTGCTTCTCCTTGCTGTGTGGGTTCCTGCCGTCACGAAGCAGTGCTGCTCTGATGGGCTTTCTGTCTGCTCCCATCGAGGGTGTCACTAGTCTCTAAATCCCTATCCCTGAACTTTGATGGGCTTTGACAGGCATTGCTGGGGGAACACAGCTTAGTGTGGAATTGCTGCTCTGTGTGCGTGGACTTCACTTGAATAGCTCTGCCAGATAGTGTCCCAGGATGGGAGACCAGCCCCAGGCGGAGCTCCGAGGGCCCTGGTGGCTCCTTCCTCACCAGCAAATCTTTCAGTTTAGCCATTCAGATCAATGGATACCACGTCAGAGTTTTCATTTGCCATTTGCCTTTAAGGAAAGAAGCTTGGCATCTTCTTTAAATGAAGTTTTTGTCATTTATCTAGTTGTTGTTGTTTTAATCTTTTTATGTTTTGTTGTTATTGTTTTGTGGTACTGGAGATTGATTGTTTTGTGGTTGTGGAGGGCCTTTGAACTAAGCTACATCCCCGGCCCTTCCTCTTTATTTTGAGACAGGATCTTGCTAGTTACTAGGTTGCTCAGGCTGGGCTTGAACTTGTGATTCTCCTGTCTCAGCCTTCCAGAATAGTGGGGTTACAGGTGCTCCCCATCACACCTCCCTTCATCTTTCCATTATTTATGTGCAGGATTTATATTCTGCATATCATATCTTTGGAAGGATCAATGTGTTGCCAATACCGTCTCCACCCTTAGGCTTGTCTTTCCTTATTCTTAATTGCATTTTTTTGGTTAGCAGAAGTTTTAATTTTGATAAAATCCAATGTTCCCGCTGTTTATTTTATGTTTGGTCCCACGTGCGTCCTGGTTAAGAAATCCTTGCCTACCCATGTACGTCTATCAGATCTGTGCCTCTGCTTCTGCCCAGCTCCTGGCTGCCAGGTGCCTCCTGTTCCACTCCCCTGTCCCCACCGACGCCCTTCCCCACTTTCTCTCCCCTCCACCCAGCTTCGTGCTACAGCCCACATGGCCCTCTTGCCCACGGACAGGTCTGATTCCTCTTGTGCAGTTCCTGAGACTGGCAAGGCCCTGGCACGCACTAGGTACTCAATAAAAGCTGTATAAAGGGAGGCAATGTTCTGCGAGCCAGCTGGGGACCATTAAAACTGTCAATTAGTTCTAAACACCAGCTCATCAGGAACAGTTGAGCAGAGCCAGGGAACCAGAGCATTTCGGAAAAACCAACACGCTAGGAATGTTCACTGTCTCCCCAGCCGGAGCGCTCAGCACGCGAACTCAGACCTTAACATGATTTATTCTTGCTTCACCCTAACCTGTAGGACAGGAGGAGCCTCCCTGGGGCCCATGGGCTGAAGGAGCCCCTGCTGACTCTGAAAGCAGGGTGGACCCTGGTCTCCTAGTCTTTCTCTTCACCGTGCGTGATGACGTAGCACAGGTTCCTGTAGTCCAGGTTACCGCACACATCTGGTGGGAAAGCTGCAAACATCTGTTTGACCTGGGGAGAGGGCAAGGAGTCAGGCTGACTCGGGATGAATGGGGGCAGGGTGGGCCCCCTCGGTACCCTGAAGGCCACACTCACCTCTTCCTCACTGAAGCGGTCTGCCTGGGTCATGAGCTTCTCCTTGATGCTGCTCGAGGAGAGAAGGCCGAGGGTAAAGGCAGAACCCAGGGGTGACAGGGAGGACAGGGCCAGCCTGGGGTTGACACCCGAGCCCCTGGCAGCTCTGAGCCCCAACTGCCTCTTTTATAAGCCAGGCTCTCCACCAGCGTTGGGTGTGGACCAAGCAGAATGACCTTGAGACCCTATCATAACCTCAGGTCCTCTGATTCCCATGGTGATCCACATTAGGGTCACTTAGAGGAGCACTCAGGCCCCTGGAGCCTCGGTCTTATTCTTGGTACACTGACTTTTCCAGTTTGTGGCTTTTGCTGACATCTGCATGGCATTGCACAGCCGACAGGAAGCCTGTCAAGGGCACAGGAGGGCCTGCCACTCTGGGGCCTCTCGGACGTTAGCTCTCCCAGATGTGGGAAATGAGTACTCTGACCCTCCTTTATGTGGGGGAAACCAGGCTCAGGGGGCCTTAGGACTCCTTAGGACAGAGAGCGTGGCTGTGCCGGTGTGGGACCTGTACCGCTTGTCATTAAGAGCAGCTGGCCATAGCCACCAGAGTTACCTGGGACCACAGGAGCCACACTAGGTCTGTGCACAAGGGAATGACATCCCCTCCCCGGGACTTGGGGCCCTTGTGGAGCTTAAGTGGACAAGGATGGAGTCTGAGGGCTGGGCAGCCCCACGCACTCTGGCATCCTCTGGCGCCGCTGAGGACCGACACACATTTTCCATTATTTATGTTACTATGGGACAGTCACAGTTTCCAACTCCCCAGGCTGGGGACTTTTCACAGACTCTGTTTCAGCCAGAGCTTCCTCTGTGGCCTGCCTGGCCAATGGCCACATCATCCGGGTCGTGTGGCCCAGGGAGGATTCTTCTTTCCCAATTTGGGCCCTCAGAAATCCTCAGCCCTGTCCTCAAGCCAGGAGGAGACGGTAGAGGGGCTATCCCAGCCCTGCTCCCGAAGATGGAGGGGGGTTAAAAGTAGGAAGTTTCAGCCTGTGAAGCACTTGTACCCCCTTCATAGCCTGGGAGTCCGTCAGAGCCTGCCCCACAGGTAGGGGTGCTGGTGGGCAGCAGGATTCCTGACAACCTGACCTCCAAAAACCAGTACTGGTGGATGGGGGACAGCTCCCCTGTCCAGAGCCACCATGGCACAGACAGGCTCAGAAGGGACCCCTGGGATGCTGTGCAGTGAGTCAGTCATTGCCCCCCTGGAGTGCCCACCTCCACAGTGCCCATCTCACAGGCTGCAGACAGCTTCCTCAGCTGAGCTGGCCTCCTCCCCAGCCCTGCCTCCGTCCCCAAGTCCACTCAGACTGTGATGGACATCCAGCTCAGTCCTCGCCACACCCTGGTCCCCTGAGCACTGTCACCTGCTTTTTTATTGACCCACTCATCTGTCCAGCCCCTTCTGGCTGTCTCTTGCTTCCCACACAGCCCTGCCCCACACAGTCCCTGCCCACGTCCCTGAGTGCCATCTCCCCCACCCTACCTCCGCCCACATCCTGCAGCTCCCTGCCCACAGGTGTCAAGCCTCAGCCCTCTGCATGCTCTGTACCCCATCTAACATGCTGCCCCTTCCCTATGCAACCTCAGCCCTCCTTCAAATACCACCTCGGTAGCCGGGCGTGGTGGCTCACACCTGTAATCCCAGCACTCGGGAGGCTGAGGCAGGAGGATCAG
>PVJA010046843.1:0-14930 GCA_004027025.1 Myocastor coypus
AGGAGGGGGAGGAGGGGGAGGGGGAGCGATAAGCATTGACAGCTGGGGGCCCAGGTGTACCTAGATCTCACCTTGGCAGAGCCTGCTCAGAGCAGGGGGTCCCCTTCCTCACCTTCACCTGCCCTTTAGGATCACAGTGCCCCCTGAACCTGACCCCCTTCTTCCACGGCCTCAGACACGGACCTGGACAATGTACTCGAAGATCAGAGCCATGCTCCCCAGCGTGGTGACGCTGGCCAACACCAAGAAGGCCAGCAGCTTGGGGCTCTGGATGAACACCAGCATGACCAGGAAGGGCAGGATGGCCAGCACATAGAAGCGGATGTCCAGGAGAGGGGCTGGCAGGTGGTGGAGGTGGCGTGGGCTTCTTCCAGTAGCTGAGCGAGAGCACAGGGCAGGAGAGCGGGGACCAGCCGAGGCCCGTGCAGCCGGGAGTGCAGGTCATCAGCAGGCAACTTTTTAGTGCAAACACGTTCCAAGTATTGCACAGGTCATACTGCAAGTGATTAAAAGAAATAGCACTGCTTATCTGAAATCCCATTTAACTGGGTGCCCTGTGTTTTTATTTTCCAAATCCAGCCACTGTAACTGTGGTGCCCTTGAGCATAATAACCAGAAACACCAGAGTCATGAAACCTCAAGGCTGAGAGGTCCTCTGTCACCTAGGCCGACCTCTTCTTCTCCACCCAGTGCTTGTTTTCTTTCATACAGGCAGAGAGAGGAGCTCTTCACACACACACACACACACACACACACACACACACACACACACACACACAGCCTCTCCTGCTGGAGCCACCCAGCACTAGAACTGGACAGAGATCGTTTGTCCATGTGGATATGCAAAACCACGCCGGCTCCGCTAGCCTGCAAAGCCAAGAAAAGGCACCAGCCTCAGCTTGCAGGGCGTGTCAGGGATGCACAAAGGATGGCCTCTCCCAGGTCGCCTTCCGTTTCCTCAGCTCAGCGTCCTCTGCACGACCACGTTCTGAGGTAGCCCGCCGCCCTTCAGACTAGAAGCGAAGCTGCCCAGGCTTCCCCCTCACCCCTGCAGATGCGAGCCCCAGGACTGCCAGGGCTCCTGAGCCGGCTAGTTAGGGAGCCCCGGGAAGCGTCACCGCCCACGACACGGATGCCGTGCTCGTGCTAGTGGAACCCCAGCACCGGGAAGTCTGCTGCCCTTCTCACGCACTCTGGTGAGGAGGGACTCCTTTACCTGTCGTAAATTGTCTGCCATGAACATAAAGCAAACGCTGCAGAAACCCAGCTGGGTGACGATTAATAAGAAGCTGACAGTGTACCTGGAAAAGGAAAGAGGCGGAGAGAAAAAAAAAAACTAAACGTTAAAGTTATTTTTGCTTTTTTTTTTTAGGACTGGGATTCAGACTCATGACCATGCACTTGCCAGGCAGGCTTTGTGCCACAGAACTATCTCCCCAGCCCTTTTAAAGTTATTTTTAAGAGTATTAGTTTTTAAAAAATGACTACAGTTTTTTTCTTTCTTCTTCTTTTTTTTTTTTTTCTGATTGCTTCATGTGGTTCTGGGGATAGAGCCCAGTGCCTTCCGCAGGTGAAGTGAGTTCTCTGCTGTAGAGCAGTGCGCCCAGCTTTACGCACAGCGCTATACTGAAACCCTTCAGAAGTTTGAGTTGCTGTACCTCTTCTTGCTCTGCACCCCCCTGCCCCCAGCCTTTTATGTTCTGCTTGTCCCTGAAGACCTCAGATGTTGGTCCTGCAGCACATCCTGCATCCTGGATTTGGTTGACAACTCCCTCGTGCTGTCATCCACCGTGTTCTTCTACCCACTGTACTTTGTGGAAGCTGCTATTGGAGCCAGTGACTTGATTTGGTGACATTTCATCATGGATTAATTAATTAATTAATTTATGGGCGGGACTGAGGTTCAAACTCACAGCCTTTTACTTGCCAGGCAGGCGCTTGTGCCACGGAGCTATCTTCCCAGCCCCTCCTCATTTATTTTTCCAAAGCGGCACACACTGCATACCTTTGCTGTGACCCACGATAAGGCACAGTGTCCCTGCCTGTCTCCTGTCTAAACGCAGGGCCCAGGGCTACGCTTAGCACCCGGGAGGCAGGGCAGCACTGACTTCCTGTCTATTCCCGCTGGCTCTTCACCTCAGGGCTTGCGTATGCGTGAAACACTGTCTACCCAGGATGGGCAGTCTCTAATCAGGCTCCATAGCATATAAAATTCTGAATCACTGGTTTAACTAAAATCAATTTCCCAACTCCTTTTAACTTTTTAAAGTTATTTTTTTGGTATAGGATCTTGCTGTGCAGTTTGGACTCACAGTGATCTGCCTGTCTCAGCTTCCCCGGTGCTGGGATCATAGGCTCGTTCCACTATTCCAGTCTCAGTGGCTGGTTCAGCAGGCCCCATGTTCTGGGTCTAGCTCAGCATGTGCTACTGGGGATGGAACCCAGGTCCTTACACTCATCAGGGAAGGACTTAGACGGCCAACCTATCTCCCCAGCGCTTCCAACTCCGTCTAAATCTCTGTGTACCCACATAAATGGCACAGTATAAGCTAGAGGTGTGGAGCTCCACGTCTGGGGCTGTACTCCTCCGTCTACCACTCAGTTCCTGTGCAATCCTGAGCATCTTCATTGTCCCCTCTGGAATTCCTTACAGTGTTTCAATCCCAACGGGCCTGGGCAATGTAAACTTAAGATCATTCCTGCCCTAAGTATTTATTCAGTGTCATCAGAAACCCAGCAGTACTTCACCTGCCTGACAAATAGAGTGAGTCCTGATAGAACGAACTCCTGAGAATCCGGGACGGGGGAAGCAAAGGGATGGGGGCAGCTGCAGGGAGGCAGGGAGAGGCACGGCCTGAGGGAGGGAGAGGTGAGGCCTGACTGAGGGACAGGCACAGCCTGAGGGAGAGGTGAGGCCTGAGGGAGAGGCGAGGCCTGACTGAGGGAGAGGCGAGGCCTGACTGAGGGAGAGGTGCACTGCGGTCTGGGGAGGGACCACGCGGGCTCTTACTGCATTCAGAGGGCTGAGCTGCATACCCCAGGGTCTGCCAGGTTACTGGGGTGACCGTGAGGGCTCAAATGTGAACATGGGAAGCTTGCGGCCTCAAAGACCCGCAGCAGGCAGCGCCGCAGTTGCCCCCGTGGCCCCGCTTCTGTGCTCTACCTGCCCCACACCGAGTGGGTCCTCAGCCAGGGGCTGGCACAGTTCTCCAGGCTGTGCATGGCGGTCTCCCCATAGTTCACAAAGGTCTTCTGTAGCCTAGAGGAAAGGACATGAACGGTGTGATGGAGACGTTTTGGTGGCAGCGTGGCGCACTCCCGGAGCAACTCGTGCACCCGAGGGTTAGCACCGTGGGTCTCCTTTTAGCAGTACAGTGTGCATGGCTTTCTGGAGTCTGCCTTTTTATTTTTTCCAGTGGTCTTCTAAAGCACAAACACAGGACTTAAGTGGAATTCCTGGACTTGTTCTGAGTGGATAGCAGCTTGCAGCGATTTCAGTCAGAACACAGGGCGGAGGGAGCGGCAGGGGCAGGGCACCGGGAGGCGAGCGACAGGCCAGGCCTCATCTTTTGGATTTCTGCTGCTCTTTCCCGCTGCCCAGGGTGGAGACACCACACCCTACCGGGCGCCTCTGCCTGCCTGGCACAGGCCAGCCTGTGGCACCATCCAGATTCTGGGCAGCGCATTTGGGGCGGCTGCAGGAGGCTAAGGTCCACGATGCTGGGTAACTGCAGGATGGCTAGGACTCAGAAAAGCCCCGGGTGTGCTCAGAAGCCAGGCCCTGAACCCCACAGCGCAGCAGACGCCTGCACATCGGGAGCCATCTAGCTCCGGCGTGGCACTCTTCCTGGGCAGTCTAGGGCTGGCAGAGGAGGACATGGGCTGCTGTGGGGACAGGTGTGGCGGCCCTGGTTCCTGCTGCTTGCTGTGCTTTATGCTTGGAGCGTGAATGGATCACAGCGAGCCTGGGGTCGGGAAGAGCGATGCCCAGCGCTGCAGTATAGCAGTCAGGGTGGCAGAGCGCCGCAGGCGGGGTGGGGGTGGGGCACGGCATCCGCCACCGGCCCTTCCCAACCTTGCCGTAGAGCCTTTCTTCAGTATTTTACTTGCCTGCCCCTTCTGAGGACACTATGTCCTGCAGAGGTCTCACGGTCACTTCCGTGACTAGGAAGTGACTTGCAGGACAGAGCTGGCCCCACCGCAGGAGGAGGAAGCAGGGGAGACGCAGGCGCCAGGCTGGGTGTGATCGTGAGGGGCGCCTCCTCCCTTGTCCTCTGACCTCTCTGCCTCCGTGCAACCCCGCCTCTTCCTAGGCCTCCAAAGATGCAGCTTCAGGATAGTGAACCCTTCTGTCAGCCTCAGGACAGAAGTGGGGCCCCTTGAAGTGTCCCCTTCAAACACAGCGGTCCCCTCAGCCAGCTTTGCTCTGAGCTGCAAGCAGAGCCAGTATCTGACTCCCATGGCCTTAGCGAGGTGTCACAGGGGTAAGAATAGGGCTGGGCACTGTGGGGTCCTGGAATCTCAGCTACTGTGAGGCTGAGGAGGGAGGATGGGGAGTTGGAAGCCAGTTGGACAACACAGAAAGATCTTGTCTAAAACTTTTCTTTTTTTTTGAGACAGGGTCTCACTGTGCAGTTCAGGCTGGCCTTGAGCTCACTTTCGTAGCCCAGGCTGGTCTCGAACTCACAACGATCCTCCTGCCTCAGCCTCCCAAGTGCTGGGATTACAGGGGTGAGCCACCACGCCCGGCTAAAAACTTTTTTTAAAAAAATTCTTTCTGTGGGAGGCTGGGAAGTGGCCCAGCAGCAGAGCACTGGCCCAGGGCATGGAATCAGCAGCACAGTGGGGTAGGGTAAGGGAGAAGGAAAGAAAGAAGGCAAGAAAGGGTGTCACCAATGCGTCTCTTGTGTGTGAGGTATGGCCTGCTCCCGCAGGGATGCAGCCACCAGGTTCTGCAAACACATTCTGGTAAAATTTCTTCAAAAGGAAAAAAAAATTAATATGAAATCTCCACGTTTTCAAGCATTGGCTTAAAAAAAAAATCTACATGTAGACCGTAGTTAGCTCCTGGGTTGTCAAACAGAAGCCTGGGAGAAAGCCGGTGGGGAGCGCCGAGGTGTTGGAAGCCTGCGTGGACCCCAGCAAGGTCCAGGAAGAAGGACAGAGTCACACAATGGCCAATGGAGCCAGGTAGGCCTCCAGGTGTGGGCCCTGCCACCTCTCAGCTGTGGGCCCCTGGCAAAGCCTTTAAGCCTCAATTCACTGACCTGTAAAGTGGGAACAGAGATAGCGCCTAGCCCAGAGGTGCACAGAAGGCTCTGCTGCGCTAAACTGGCCCAGAAAACCTGCACCACTGTGGGACTCCTAGATGGGCAAAAGCCCTCAGCAGTGCTTCCCCACGGCAGGGCGCTCCCAGACAGCAGCCCAGGCTCCAGGGGCACGGTGTGGGCTGCACAGATTGGGCTTTATAAGGATCTTAACTTTTTTTTCTTTTTCACTTTTTAAAAAAGATTTTCTTTCTTTATTTGGCACAGGGCTCTGCTGGGTAGCTCAGACTTGTAATCCTCCCGTCTCAGCTTCCCCAGCACTGGCATTACAGGTGTGTGCCACCATGCCGGGTGTCAGTGGCCGGCATGGCATGCGGTATTGGGGATCGAACCTGGTCCTTGCACTCTCGAGGCATAGACCACTCAGCTATCTCCCCGGCCCCATGTGGAGCTGAACTTAATGTCCCCTTCTCTGGGTGCCTTTCCCTTGGGAAACCCAACTGGACGCGCAGGCCTGGGTGCGCTGAGGCCGCGGGGCTCACCAGCAAGCTGTTTTGTTCCCTTCGATGAATCGCTAGTATCTCCAGCGCTTGCTAACTGTACGATCGGCAGGCTCTCCGCCAGCCGTGCCGCTCCCGCCCATGCTTCTACTCCTGGCTCCTTTCTCCCTGATTCCTCTCCCTTTCGCTCCAGCACAGGGCCCAGGGCCCAGAGCCCAGAGCCCAGGAGCTCCCCTTAATGTTTTCCTCTCCCTTCTTCCTCCCCTCGTGCCCAGCGCTAGGGGCCGCTCTTCTCTTCTGCGTGGCTGGCGCACCGGTTTCTGTAAGCAGGTGAGAACGGTGCTGTTTGCCTTTGTGAGCCCGGCTCATTTCCCTCAGCATTCTGCTCTCCAATTCCGTCCACTTCCTGTGAAGGGCAAGACCCTGTTCTTTTCCACGACTGAGTAGTATTCCATTGTGTCTTTTCTTTCCGAGATTGTTGCTGGTATTAACGTTTCAAATGGCTAAACCTCGAGGGTTCCATGGACTTTGTGACTGATCCATGTCATTGTTAATTATATTTATCACTTTTGCTAACTGGTCCTAAAAGGGGTTTGCCTGGAACAAATTCCTCCGGCAAAGGGTGGGGAGAGGAGAAGGAAATCAGATAGGTCTACACATCTGTGTGTACCCGGCCGTTGGTGGGGTGCTTTGCGTCCTCTGCCAGGGACCCAGCACAGGAGGTGCAGGGCCCCAGTGACTCTCCCAACCCCTTTAGTCCATCACCTTTAGGATGCACAACAGCTGGGATAGGGACAGAGAGGCCAGGGGTCAAAGGGGACCTGGCTGCCCTGGGTGGGAGGGAGGCAGCTCTGACCTCCGCGAGAGGTGCTGTGCACAGCTGAGCAGGATGACCATGCAGTGCACTGTGAGGATCCCGATGGCCAGCAGGCTGACCTGCCCGACCTGGGGAGGGGAGGAGAGGGGAGGTGGGCGTGAGCTGGGGCCTGAGTGTGTTCCCGGCGCTGCCTGGGACAAGAGACCTGCGGGGCACCCCAGGGCCTGTGGAGCACCCTAGAGCCTGCAGGGTACTCTAGGGCCTGCAGGACTCTCTAGGATCTGCGGGGCATTCAGGGCCTGCAGGGCACCCTAGGACCCGCAGGGTACCCCAGGACCTGTGGGGCATCCCAGGATGGGGCACCCCAGGGCCTGCGGGGCATCCTAGGACAGTGCACCCTAGGACCTGCGGGGCATCCCAGGGCCTGCAGGGCACCCCAGCACCTGCAGGGCACCCCAGGGCCTGTGGGTTCCACCCATCCCGGGACCCCTGCGTGCCTGCTCCCTTCTGGCAGGGCTCTGCCCGAGACAGTGCGCACCACTCCCCATGGCTGCGCCTCTCCCATCTGCCTCCATTCCAGCCTGCTAGCGTCCTGCATGGCAACCTCATTCCTTATGGAAAGATGGCTGAGTTGGATAGAAATTGATGCATAGCCAGAGAGGGCCTGAGCTGTCCTGGACATCAGCACAAAAAAATTAGGACAGAGGAGCTGGGACCCCAGGTGCACCCAAGAAGAGCTGGCCTTCAGGCCTCCCGGGAGAGAAGCGGCAATTCAGGTTACACTGTGATTGGCCCCACCTGGTCCAGGGGCCTGGCGGGCACCCAGCGAGCGCAGAGGTGGTGGGGACTGGAGCGCCTGCACCTCCTCGTCCTCCCTTCCCAAGAATTCCTCTGATCCTTATGTCCCCTGCTGTGTGACTCTTTCTCTGCTGGATCAGGGTTAGCTGAGCGGCCGTTCTGCGCCACATGTAGTCTGAGTGACACTGTCCCCACTGTGGGACCTGGCTGTGTCACTTCCCCCCTTGGGCCCCTCCTGTCCCTGAGAAGCTTCCTGCTTTTCTACTCTTCATCTCCTTTGTCCTTGGAATTCATTTTTTCCTATCTAGGGAACATAGATGCAGGGCATCTGACATTCAGTCAGTCGGGAGGTGCTGCATTTCTCTGTCACTAGCGTGGCCTCCTCTCAGACACCGGGAGACCAAGGCTGCTCTGACAACCGAGCTCCCTTTCTTTGCAGCCTATCTGGCATCATCGGGACTGACAGCCTGGTGAGATGCTGCCATGAGGAGCTGTGCTGTGTATTGTGGGTAGCTGAGCAGTGTCCCCGGGCTTTGTCACCAGCTGTCAGTGACCCCTCTCAGCCGGGACAGTGGTGACTCTCTCTAGTCATTGCAGTGGGGTTTGTGTGAGGTGGTTGAAGTTGAGCCCCTGCTCCTGGTGTCCAGCTGATCCACATTCCTCTAGAAAAGTGCGGCCAGTTACCAAGGATCTCCCGGATGAGATCAGGAAGGCGACAGAGGCACTCTCTCCCTGCTCTACTTTGGACCCTTGTGCCAAGACAACATTATCTGATGAAAGGAACAAGTGAAAGCCCAGGAGCACACACCACGAGGCTTCCCAGGGATGGCTTCTCTATGGCTCCAGCTTCCTGTCTGGGTTCCTACACTCCCAAGCCCACAGGTGCACCTAGTAGATGCACAGCAAATATCCCTCGGCCCAATGGGGTCAAGGGTTCTGGGCCAAGATGGAGGAAAAGAAGCCCTCCAAGAGCTGTTAGGAGGAACATTTAAGGCCTAAAAATGCCCGTAGCATATGAGACCAGGGTTCGAACTCACGACCTTGCACTTGCCAGGTAGGCACTTGTGCCACGGAGCTATCTCCCCAGCCCCTTGAACTGTTTTTTTAAGAGCCGAAAGCTTTTCTTTAGTCAAAGGCCATTGCTCCACCCAAACAGGCTTCTTTGTTAACCACTTAAGGGGGAGAGCTTCTTTTTTTTTTTTTTTGTCTTTTTGAGACAGGGTCTCGCTATGCAGTTCAGGCTGGCCTTGAGCTCACTTTTGTAGCCCAGGCTGGTCTCGAACTTGCACCGATCCTCCTGCCTCAGCCTCCCGAGTGCTGGGATTACAGGGGTGAGCCACCACGCCCGGCTAGGGGGAGAGCTTCTTGGAGCAATGGCCAGTACTCTAAATTTGAATCTAAGGCAAGGGTCTTTAGCTCTTGGGAAATCACAGGGATCTGTAAGGTAGCCCCCGACTGGGAAAGTAGATCCTGCCCACAACAGGTTCATAGAGGACGTAATAGAAACGCCGGCTCCAGTGTCTGCTAACCCTTTAAAAACCAGGCCTTGAATAGTTGTAGTTAACTGGGGTCTTTGTCCCAGAAGTGTTTGCCACAATAGTAACTGAGCAACCCTCTGTTTATTTTCTGAAAAGGTACAGAGGTAGACATCATAACAAGTATTTTTCCTTTATAATCATTATCTATGACTCTCAGTTGTACAAAGACACCTTTGTTAGTAAGGCTATTTCTCCCAATAATCAAACCAATAGTATCTTTGGGTATGGGATCAAAAATATTACTATGAATTTTATATATTTCACAAGCAGGTTGTAAAAACTGATTTTCAATAGCTGCAATATCCAAGGCTGTGTTTACTGGCATGGCATGAAAGAGATCTGAGACCCTTAGTTGTGGTTGGTTATGGGGCTGTTCAAAGGAAACTGCTGATACCCGGTATTGTTTATCTCTGGGCCTCAAGGAAAAGGGCCCATTGTCTAGTTTTCCTGTTGTTGTAAAAGGTTTTCCATTTTTATCAAACTTGGAATGACATTCCTTTGGGCAGTGTTTTCTGCTTTTACATTTTGGACATAGCCCTGGTGGCTTAGTTTTATCTTTACCTTTTTTATTTTTTTCTTATAATCCTTTTTCATATGTCCCATCTTGCCACAATTGAAACATTTTGTAAGATTTTGTTTATGTGAAGTTTGTAAAGCGGTAGCCAGTAAATTAGCTTTATAAGGTTTAGAGCAAACATCTGTATAGCCTTAATATATTTCTCCATTGAGCACGAGACTTTGATGGGCATATAGCCTTTTGACATTCTGAGTTAGCATTTTTAAAAGACAAAGTTTGTAGCAATAAATCCTGAAGACTGAGTCGTCTGACTGTTTTATTAATGACCCCCTTGAGTCGAGAGATAAAATCAATGAAGGGCTCATTTTGAGACTGCATTACTTTAGTAAAAGACTTTTGAGCTTTTTCAGATTTTTTGATCTTCTCCCATGCTCTGAGGCAACGTGTATGCGTCTAACCAATGGCCATATCATCATATTGGAGCTGAGCTGCAATACCACACCATGTGCCTGAGCCAGGAGGCTGATCCGCTGCTATAGCAACAGGCAGATTTTGACCTCTGCTTACCCTATCCTGGGTGTTTACCTCATCTTTCCACCAGCTATGGAATTGAAGATACTGTCCTGGTTCCAAAATAGTATGGCATGATACTTCCCAGTCATGAGGAATAAGCCTATGCTCATCTGCCAGTCCTTGTAAGAGGCCAACAACGTAATTAGATTGCATTCCATATGACACAATAGCTTGTTTCAAATGTTTGATTACCTGAAAAGCTAAAGGTTGATAACATAGCCATTTGGGTATTGCCCATTTGCAGGGTGCTGCTGAACCACAACAGGGCAAACTCCCAGTGGAGTTTTGTAAGCCTCTGGGTCTCCCTGGTTTCTTCCTTGTAATAAAGCTTGAGTTACTGTGCTCCTAGGCCTAACAGCTGAGGCGGGTTGCTCATGCTTATATGGAGGAGCAGAGGGACTAGTTGGCGGAGGAGGCAGAGGTTGAATTTTAGCAAGCGTTGAAGGTGGATTTGCAACATCCAATTGCTCCACCAATTTATTTATTTATTTATTTATTTATTTTGTCTTTTTGAGACAGGGTCTCGCTATGCAGTTGAGGCTGGTCCTGCACTCACTTTTGTAGCCCAGGCTGGTCTCGAACTCGCACCAATCCTCCTGCCTCAGCCTCCCGAGTGCTGGGATTACAGGCGTGAGCCACCACGCCCGGCTTGCTCCACCAATTTAGATACCAATTTTGTCAAATGTCTCACACAACGGGATAACTCTGGGCTATGATCTGTCTCCTTCTCTAACTCAGTCTCCTGAGCATCAGAAAAGTCCTCAGAATCAGAGGATTGAGACTGAAGAGCCGGATATGTTTGTTTTACTTTTGGATTCGCTGATTTTTTTTTTTTTTTTTTTTTGTCTTTTTGAGACAGGGTCTTGCTATGCAATTCAGGCTGGCCTTGAGCTCACTTTTGTAGCCCAGGCTGGTCTCGAACTTGCACAGATCCTCCTGCCTCAGCCTCCCAAGTGCTGTGATTACAGACGTGTGCCACCACGCCCGGCTTTGGATTCTCTGATTTAGATTCTTCACTCACCAGGGGCAAATGAAGAGATGTGGTGCTGCGCCCACATTCCTCAGTGTCCTTATCAGCTGGAGCCTTTCTAGGACTGCCTTCCTGAGTCTGAGGACTCCCCAGAGTCAGACTGCAGGGGCTCCAAAGCCAAGGAAAAGACCACACACTCAAAGGGACAGGCTCTCCTTGCTGATGGGCTCTACGCAGAGCTTTCATAACCCACTTCCAAACTTTTTGGTTTAGAGCAGCCTTTCCCTTAGGCTGAAACCAAGAGCAATGCCTTTTTATAAGGGAAAATAGTTCTTTGAAACTCTGGTTTTACTTGTACCCCTGCTCCTTTGAATAATGTCTGAATAAGACGGACATACTCATTTTCTACTGAAGCAGAATTTCTCATTATTCTGAGCTATTGCCAGTGGTCTCACCTACTCTGGGCGTACTTTTCCCACGAGGTGAGGTCACTCTTAACTCACCACTGGTCGTCTTCTGTGTCCCGCATCGCGCACCACTTGTTGTGTGATAAGAGTCAGTGCCGAAAGAAACGATGAGAAGACCCGATGAATTTAGCTTTAGAAATCTCAATGTGTCCTGTAAAGCTAAATTCATCAGGTCTTCTCGTTGTTTCTTTCGGCACTGACTCTTATCATACAACACCATCCTTTTTGAGACAGGGTTTCGTGATGCAGTTCAGGCTGGCCTTGAGCTCACTTTTGTAATCCAGGCTGGTCTTGAACTCACGCTGATTCTCTTGCCTCAGCCTCCCGAGTGCTGGGATTCCAGGCATGTGCCACCCTACCTGGCTAGCCATTCTTTTTGACAGTCTTGATGTATAACCCAGGATGGCCCTGAATTGGCAATCCTCCTGCCTCAGTCTCCCCAGATCCGGGATTACAGATGTATGCCACCACCCAGCGGTAGGTCATCCCTATTGTCCCCACCTTTTCGGTATTGTCACCCTTCTTCTGTAAATACCTTTGCTGTTATGAATACCCGCCCTATGATCTCAGTGGAAAACATTCCCAGAAATGGTATAATGGATGAAAGGGTGCCTCTACTTGTACTTAGTTATGCTTCAGAACAAAATGAGGTGGCGAAGCAGTTAGAAATTCAAACGTTAGCCGGGCGTGGTGGCTCACGCCTGTAATCCCAGCACTCGGGAGGCTGAGGCAGGAGGATCAGTGCGAGTTCGAGACCAGCCTGGGCTACAAAAGTGAGCTCAAGGCTAGCCTGAACTGCATAGCGAGACCCTGTCTCAAAAAGACAAAAAAAAAAAAAAAAAAAAAAAAGAAATTCAAACGTTGAAACCAAGCACAAGAACAACCCGGCGTGATGACTGGAAGTCTCCTAGCTCTGTGTCGTGGCCTCCTGACTCCCTTCCCCTCAGATAGCTACTGCTTTTGGTTGGGTCTGGCTGTGTATGTGTGTGTGTGTGTGTGTGTGTGCGTGCGTGTGCATGTGCGCACACATGAGTGCATGCGTGTGTGTGTGTGTGTGGCTCGCATGTACTTTCCAAGATAGGACACGCCCAATAAATAGCTGTGTGCTTTACACAAGTGGCACTTGTGGGTGTGTCAACCAGAGAGGTACTGATTTGACTCTGTCCACAGAAGCAGGCCCTCCAGTGCACACCCCGCCCTGACCATATGGCCACAGAGGTGGCCACAGAGGCAGCGTGGCTCGCAAGGACCCAGTCGGGTTGCAGGGGAGCCGTCCTGCTGGCAATAGAATGCTAGAGAAGAGTTCCATTTTGAGGCAGGAAGAGTAGGACGTGGAGTTAGAAGCTGAGCTTTGGTCCTAGGCTTCCCATAGAAAGGGGAAGTGGGGGGGAATAACATGGGAGAGAGAACAGCCTTATTCTGAGATAGACGGTTGTCCCTGGTGTCGCCAGTCAGCCCTGTGGGCAGCTGTAGAAATACAGATATGAGACAGAAGCCCGATAGTTTGCGGGAGCACAGAGCCGCGAATGGAGCCCAAGGAGCACTGTTCTCTGGGGTGTAACTCCAGCCAGCTGGGATTCAGGGATACAGAAAGCAGCTGCTCCTGCTGGCACCCTGTGTGTCCTTTGATCCCTGGCTTGGGACGTTACCAGGTAGCATTGTGTAAACTTAAGAGTTAGGTAAATGCCGAAGTCAGTAGAGCAGTCTGTGCTCACCAAAGTAGCTATGCACATGCCTTAGCCTGTCTGTAGCCCTCAACAAGTGGGAGAGGTTTTGGTGGTTTGGGGCTCATGTAGCAAGAGACTAAGCTCAGGGAGACCTCCGGAGCTGTGTTCATCAGGTCTTCTCGAGGTTTCTTTCAGCTCCGACTTACACAATAGGCAGCTGCTCTAGCTGGGCTCTTGGGGGACACAAGGCAACAGCAGAGCACCAGGTGTACCTTCTTAGGTCCTGAGAACCTCACAGGGCATTGAGAGAGGAGCCGCAGCCACAGACAGAGGTCCTAGCGGGCAGCGCCTACTTACGACAGCTCGCTGGCTTACCCGGCGACAGGACCCCGGGCTGGCTGTGTGCACTCAGGGGGCTGCCATGGTCCTGTCTGAGTGGCAATGTCTTTGACATGGTGGCCGGGGACGGCAGTGGCGGCAGCTCTGCTTTATGGTAGCCTGGGGAGCAGAGGGCGGGTTTTCCTCCAGGCCAGCTGTGCTGCTGCCCCAAGGCCACTGAGGTTGCTGGCCCTGGCCAAGCCTTGGGGCATGCAACCTGGGGAAGAGGGAAGGCTGGAGGTGCACGTGCCCTGGGGCCCAGGGACAGCGTCTTCCCAGGCACTCTATGGCCCCCTCAGTGGCTCAGGTACTGTCCAGGACTCCTGGGTTCCCAGCCTCTTCCAGCCTGGCCCTGGCTGCTGGGGGCAGAGTGCACAGGGTGACAGAGATGGAGAGGGAAGCGTTGGACTGGAGGTCCCAGTGCTGAGTGGGCTCTGACGAGAGGGGAGCCAGAGCGACCTCACAAGGGAGGCCGCCCCGCCAATGAACCGCGCAGAACCCTGGGGGTGGCGGCCGGGGGGTCTTGCATCGGTCATCGAGGGCCATCTCCTGTGCGTGGGGTGAAGAGTAGCAGGTAAGGTTCAGCTCAGATGCCACCTACACAGAACTTCCGCACAGGAAGTGCACCAGACCGCTGGGCGCAGGCCTGTGATAAGGTCAGCTGTGAACAATCAGGTGTTCCAACAGAAGGAGGCTTGTCTCCTGGCGCTTTTGCTGCCTTCATGAACTGTTGCCCTGCCTTGTGCCACTCTGCCATAGAACCTTCCAACTGTGGACCGAAACCTCCACAAGCTGAGCTAAACGAACCTTTTATTCCCCGCCCCCTTTTCTTTTAATATTATGGCTGGCTCAACCTGCCCTGGGGGTGGGGCTGGCACAGCACGTGGCGCCAGGGATCGAACTGTGGTCCCTGTGGCTGCCTAAACTTTCCTAAGCAGGTGCTTTAGACCACTGAGCCATCTCACTGGCCCAAACCTTTTATCCTTTTAAAATAATGATCTGTTCAAAAATATTTATTGAGAGCTGGGCATGGTGACACACGCCTGTAATCCCAGCACTTGAGAGGCTGAGGCAGGAGCATTGATGTGAGTTCGAGACCAGCCTGGGCTACAAAAGTGAGCTCAAGGCCATCCTGAACTGCATAGCCAGACCCTGTCTCAAAAAAGACAAAAAAAAAAAAAAAAATTATTGAGCATGTATATATGCTAGGAACTGTTCTCTGTGCTGGGACTGTGTTAAGGTACAACATCTACAATTCCTTCAGATGAAGTTTACAGTCCAGTGAGGTCTAGGGAGGACAGGGCATGAAGCATTTGTCACGTGTACTTTAGATCTGGGCCCATGGTGCGCACTTATAGTCCCACTTACTTAGGAGGCTGAGACAGGAGGGTCACTTGAGCCCAGAAGCTTGAGACCAACCTGGCCAACGTAGGGAGAT
>PVJA010046844.1:0-14929 GCA_004027025.1 Myocastor coypus
TCCCCTACTGCATCACCAAGGGGAAGGCAGGCTGGGGTGTCTGGTCCACAGGAAGACCTGTACCACTGTTGCCTTCACGCACGTCAACTCGGAAGACAAAGGTGCGCTGGCTAAGCTGGTGGAGGCCATCAGGACCAACTACAATGACAGATATGATGAGATCCGACGTCACTGGGGAGGCAACGTTCTGGGTCCAAAATCTGTGGCCCGTATTGCCAAGCTGGAGAAAGCAAAGGCTAAAGAGCTGGCCACTAAGCTGGGCTAAGTGTACTCTCGAGTTTTCTGTACATAAAAACAATAAACTGTCCTTAATGCGGTGTAAAAAAAATTAAAAATGTATGGATTAAGAATATTTCTCACTTTATAAACCAACACTTAAACTTCAAGACATAAACCTCTATTTTTTAAAGTAACCAACAGTGAAAAATTCAAGAAGCTATTTAGTAAAATATAGAATGCTTGATTTTATTCTAATTTTGTACATTTAATCAAGAGCATCTTGATAGGTTAAGACAATCTTAATATTCTGCACATAGAAAGCATAACCTTTTAATTATAGCCAATTGAACTATATCTAAACAATAGTTTTAGATTACTTATAAGAACAAAATCATAGCAACTAACATTTTTTAAGCTGCATATATTATCTTTAACCAAAGAAAAACTCCTACATTATGTGCACAAACAATAGGCACTGGATTTATAAAACCAGTATTATCTCAATCAGCTAACTATCTGGATGGAAATGTTGCCAACTTCAAAGAAATCTTTATTCTCATCTTTTTAACTCATTGTTAACCTGTGAACAAAAGTATTTGGGCTTTCTTTAGTTTTTAATCTACATATCAACTACAACAGCATATACCTGAAAACTGACACAGAAACATATACTGCAACCCAATCATATATAGCCATCATGTCATCAAACTTTAAGGCCGTTATTCATAAGCTACTGTGAATATCTTTTCTGTTAGTTAACACTATAAGCTCATAGCCTGTAAGAATCAGAATAGCAGAAGAGTCTATGCCTACGGATTATTAAATTCTACAGACTGTCACCACCCTAAACACATTACTGATCCCTGTTTCCCAACTATACTGTGTCTTATTGCTCTGAACACCAAACTCTGCTCTTAGGTGTGTCCTATTTCTACCTCTAATAAATCCTTCTCATGTTTCTTCAAAAAAAATGTCTGTCACTAATTAATCCTCACTACCTTGTCCACACTGGCTTCCCTCTGGGTTCTCTGAACTAACTTTATGTCTTCAGTATTTTTTCTGGCACCTCACTGTGGGAGGAGTGTGCTACAACTCAGATTTTCCTCAACAGAAGAATAATTTCCTGACAGAGGATAAAACGAGGGCTTCTCTCTCACAAGTCACATCCTGGATATCACAGCATCCCTGTAAAAGACAACTGTTCAGCTTTGTAATTTTAAAACACATTTTCCTCCAATATGTGTTAGGTTTCCCTTCTTGGTCTACCATGGAATCCTCCTTCAAATATTCTTGAAAATACCATATGATTTAAATCCAGTCTCTGGTAGAAAATCCCCTTAAACTTATAAAACAGAGAAAAATAATAAGTAAGAGGGCTTGGAAGAAAGGAGAAAGGAAGGCAAAAAGAAAGAAGAGCAGGGAGTTAAACTTAAGGGAACAATGCAAATGGGAGGAGCCAGTCAGAATGTAACATGGAACTCTGTGCCCAGGCAGGCCTCCAAATTCTTCTCTGTATCAGATGGATGTCTAATGTTCTTCTGTCCTCCAAGTGGTCCAGAGCTTTCAACTACTCTACATAGATCTTCAACCGTAAGAGTTCAATCTAAAGCTGTATGAGAAATCTCACTACAACATTATTATGAAAACATGTGCAACGGGGAACTTTTAAGTCACAACTTAATTGTAGGCATTGTCATATTTATAAAAATTAAAATTATCCAATTGATGTTTTAAATCTTTTTCATCTATTTTATTTATTTGGTAGAGGGTCTCACTAAGCACCTCATTCTGCTAGTGATTCTCCTGTTTCAGCCTTCTCAGCACTGGGATAATAGGTGTGTGCCACCATGCCCAGTTTTTTTGGTCTCCACAGCACTAGGCCATAATGGCATGTGGTACCAGAGATTGAACCTGAGTTCTTGTGCTTGCTAGGCAGGTGCTTAGACTGCTGAACTATCTTTCCAGCCCTTATCCAATTGCTTTTTATGTGAAGTTTTTAACAATGAAATTAGAAGGGGAAAATGAAACAAAAATACTACAAAGGAAAGTCAAAATTGTTCTTATCTACCGTTGTTGTGATTATAAATCTGCGTAACCTAAGAAAATTACTAGAAAATAAGTACAAAGGAAGTGAAATCTAAATATTAATACACACAAACCAGCAGTCTTCAGACACACAAACAATAACTAAGAGCCAACATGGAAGAGAAGGCCCTGTATACAAAACCAGAAAGCAGGATAAAATACCTGGAAGTAAATTTAAGACTTGTGCAAAATCTTTATGAAAAAGGCTTTGAAATAATATTTAAAAAGACAAAAGTAGGGTTGAAAATGGAAATATATGCCATGCTCTTGAAAAGAAAGTGCTAAAAATATATCAACTACCATAATTTACTTATACATTTAATATAGTCTTTATTAAAATGGTAATGAGTGTTTGATGTTTGCAAACAAATTCTAAAGTCCACATGGAAAAAAAGAGCAACAATAAGGAAAAATATCTAAGAAATAAGAATGAAGAAGAACTGGGGCCACAACTTATCTTTGTAGATAGCTGAGAAAAAATCACTCACTGGTTATCACACTGCAAAAGGAGATAAATTCCAAATGTGTCAAATGATTAACCATAGACCTTGACACTACTAAAGTGCTACAATAATATATAAATATGTTACTTTATTATCTTCATATATGAAGATATTTACTTTCAATTCTTGTCTAAAAAAAAAAGACAAGCACAAGGACCTGAGTTCAATCCCCAGTTCCATAAAAATAAATAAATAAATATTTAAAAAAACAAAACTCTTTTAAATGAAACATTGTCTTTAGAAAAAGTACATAAGTAGAGTCAAAAGGCAAATAACATTAACGAATACAACAAAATCCTAATCTTTATTTCATATTTTTCTAGAAAAAAAAACATGTTGAAATTAAGATGAAAAAGATCAACCTCCCAACAGAAAAATGAACAAAGGATATGTTTACTTACAAATGAAGCACATGACTTTTAAACCTGTGATAATAATCTTTCACTCAGAAGATCCAAAAATTTGACAACAGATGTGTTCTCTTGATGAGACTGTGAAAGTAATTTACACATGCATGCATAAAGTTCAAAAGGTAAAACTTCTATGAAGAAAAATTTCTCAAAATCTATTAAAATTACAGATAAATTTTCCCTCTAGCCTAGCAATCTAACCTAAAAGAGGAAATAGAAGAAATAATATTTGTACCATGTTATCTTATTGCAGCATTATTTGTAATATCAAATACTGGAGGCAATCCAAATGTACAGTCAGAGAACACTAATTAAATTTTAAACTATGGTGCATTCACATAATAAATGACTAAGTCATGAAGCTCTCTGTGTATTCATTCAGAAATACTTCCATATTGTATTTTAGTGAAGGAAAGAAGATGCTGAATGATGATTATACCATGCTGCCCTCTGTATAAGAAAGGGGTCCAGAAAATATATATTCTCACAGGCACTGAAAAAATAAGTAAAAAAGTAAACACGTGATGTGCACAGGGGCAAGAGTGGGGATAAGACAGGACAAGAACAGGAATAAGTATATGACTGCTGAATATGAACTTCTTTAAGGTTTCTTTGAGCATTTAAATTTTTTTCTTGCCTGGCAAGTGCAAAGTCCTGACTTCAATCCCTGGTACCAGTAATAATAATAATAATAATAATAATAATAATAATAATAATAATAATAATAATAATAATTTTTTAGTTTAGTTCTGTGTGTTTTTATTTTCTGGAACTAGGGGTTGAACTCAGGCCCTTGTGCTTGCCAGACAAGCACTTATTCTACTGAGCTATATCCCCACCTCTTCAGTTTAGTTCTTTTTTTTTTCAGGACCAGGGTTCAAACTCACAACCTTGCACTTGTCAGGCAGGCACTTGTGCCAGGAGTTATTTCCCTGGCCTTTTACTTTAGTTCTTGATTTGTTTCATTTACAGAGCTGGTGATCAAACCCAAATCCTTGCCAATCCTACACAAATGCACTATTAGGCTACATCCTCAACCCTATAATGTATCATTTTACATTATCCTGAATTTTTTGTGTGTATCATTTTGAGACAGGATCTCCCTATGTTGTTCAGGCTGACTTGAGCTCACTTGCTAGCCCAGGCTTATCTTAAAAACATAATGATCCTCCTTCCTCTGTCTCCCAAGTGTTGAGATCAGAGGCATGAGGCACCACACCTGGCTGTTCTGAATTTTGAACTATGAGAATACGCAAAAAGTAGAAATAAATAAACAATACTTGCCAAATTTCTAACATTGTGAAAGATTTCCTTGGCTTTATTTTTTATCTTCTTCAATTAGCTGACAGGAGACAAAGACTTTTAACTTAATTCCATAAGATGTTTGAAATTTCTATAAGAATTCATATTTTAGTGGTTTCTTTAGCATAATGACTAAACTCACAATTATTTTGCTTTCTTCACAAATTGAACCCATTTTAGGATCTGGTCCAAAATTTCACATCTCCCTGTATCTATACTCTTTGCCAAATTACTTAACAATTCCTCACACTAGAAGTACAGTGAATTTCCTCACATCATGAGTGTTGGACTTCATTGACCATAAGTCTCATTTTAGCCAATAGAATGTGGATAGAACCTACTACATTAGTTAAGATTTTCTTTATTTCTTTATTTGTTTACTTATTTTTGTCTCTTTAAGGTGGGATCTTGCTATGCAGTTCAGACTGGTCTTGAGCTTACTTTGTACCCCAAGCTGGTCTCAAACTCACAACAATCCTCCTGCCTCAGACTCCTGAGTGCTGGGATTATAGGCATGTACCACCAAAATCAAGTCATTTAAAACTTCAGACATTAAAAGTCATTTGGAATTGAGCTCAGCACTCTTGCATTTCCATTATGTCCCTAAGAACATGCCCTAGCTAATCCACTGGCCCATGAAAGAGGAGACACATGATGAATCAAGCCTAGTCTAGCCAAGCCAAAAACAGACTCCTACTCACCTACGGATGTGTGAGCAATAGTTAAGTATCATTGTCTTAAGTCATGGGTTTGAGATGATCTGTTTAGAGCAGCATCATGGCAATAGCTAAGATAAATGTGATTAAGCTTGATCAAGGAAGAGGTATAAAAACATGGTTTATCACATTTGCAGACTCACTTTTTACGTTAAAAGATTCTAACCATCTCTTTGCTGATACCGTAAGTTCTATTTTGGAAGGAAAAAACTATTTTGCCTCACAATTTAAATGAATGTCTTAAAATATAAATGTTAATGGAAGGAAAATGCTATGGGTTGGATTGTGTCCTCCAAAAATTTTTTTTTCTTGTTTCAGAACCTTTGTTACTCACTCATTTTCATGGCGGGCTCAGCCTGCCCCGCAGGCAGGGCTGGGTCGGCTGGCTCAGCTGGCTCAGCATGTGGTGCCGGAGATGGAACCGCGGTCCCTGAAGCCGCCCAAGCTTTCTAAGCAGGCGCTTTAGACCACTGAGCCATCCCGCCGGGCCCTCCAAAATTATTTTTGATGTCCCTTCCTCTAGTGCCATAGAATGACTACTGAGACTTGGTCTGGTGGTGTGCACCTAGAATCCCAGTGCCTAGAATCCCAGTACACCCTGTAATCCCAGTACTTGGGAGGCTGAAAATAGGAGGATCACTACAAGTGCAAGCTGTATAGTGAGATCCTGTAGCAAATCAAGTGAGACAGAGAGAGAGAGAGAGAGCCTTTAAAGAGGCAATTTGGGTTACAAGAGATCAGAGTGGCCCTGGTGCAATCTGACTTTCTTGTAAGAAGAGGAAACTAGGACACAGATACACAGTATGGGAAAACTGAGTGAATACAAAAAGGAAGACAGCCAACTACAAGCCAAGGAGAGAATTCTCATGAGAACTTAGATGTGCTGCCTCCTTGGTCTTGACTTCTGTCCTTCAGGAATTTAAACCATGTGGTCTATGGTACTTCTTGCAGCAGCCCTAAGAAACAAACACAGATTTGGGGGTTGAAAAATTAATGTGCTGCTATAACAAATACCTAAAATTGTGGAAGTGTTGGTAGAACTGGGTAATGCTTTCCATATATTACTGTACAGGAAGTTGCAAAAAGTGATCACCTAACATCCCAGAAGCATACTTCCTCTGGTACAGGAGAATTGAAATCACAATTCCTACCATGCTCTGTCTCAAAACCCTGAAGATGACACAGTGTTGGTGGATAGAGGTAGACAAAAAGGGAATTCTCTCAACACTAGGCAACAAATAGGGCACAGCATAGGGGAGAAAAACAGCAATCTTAAGGGAGATTTTTGAAGAATTTGAGCTCTTTCTTAGGATTACCAAATAAATTACAACACACCTCATTAAGCTGAAATATCAAATCAAACGAGTATTTTTAAAATATGAGTACACCCTAAATATGGTATGAACAGTGTTATTCTAAAGAGGTATATTTTCTGTATCTGAAATGCAGACTTAGTTCTGCATCATGTATTTGTGCTTGTTAAATGTGGGCAAATCTGTGGTTTAACCAAAATCCACCTGTGATGGATGGTTATCAGACATTAGTTGGTCAAAAAAGAAAAGTAATATCCCAAAATGTACATTTATCAACAGATAAGCATATAAAGAAAAACCTGAGGCATACATATGGTGAAAAAGTATTCACAAGGAATGAAATTCTACAAACATACCTGAATCTTGAAAATATTATAAGTGAAAAATCCAGACACAAAAGGACAATAACTACGTAATTCTATTTACGTGAAGCACCTAGAAGATGCAAATTCATGGAAATTACCAAGGACTGTGGGTAGGAAGGAATGAGGACTTACTGTGTAATGGGTGAAGAACTTCTGTTTGAAGGATTAAAAGTTGTAGAAATGGGCAGCAATGATGGTTTGGCAACTTCAAAAATGAATTTTATGCCACTGAGCTGAACATTTGAATAAAATAAGTGATTAATTTTGTTTTGTATATATTATCACAATAAAAGTGTACATTTCCTTTTTATTCCTAACTGTTCATTGTACATGATTATATTCACTGTAGGGATAGGATACATGTACATACACATCTTAATTCTTTTTACCTTTTGTTTCCCTTCCTTCCCCTTCTCTCCATCTCTAGATCCTGTTACCTTTTGCAGAAGATCTGTCTCCCTGTTTTGTGATATTCATCTTGCATTTTGCCCATTAAAAGTAAATTATAGGGGCCCGGCGGGATGGCTCAGTGGTCTAAAGCGCCTGATTGGGAAGGCTTGGGCGGCTTCAGAGACCGCGGTTCAATCCCCGGCACCACATGCTGCGCCAACCCTGCCCTTGGGGCAGGGTGAGCCGGCCACAGAAAAGAGTGAATAAACAAACAAAGGTTCTTAAAACAAGAAAATAAATAAAATAAATTATATAAAAAAAGTAAATTATACTTTGGGTTTCTCACATGAGAGAAATTGTGCCCTATTAATGCTTGTGTGTCTAACTTAGGTCACTTAATATTATAGTCTCAAAGCGCATCCATTTTCCTACAAATGATCAAATTTATCATTCTTTATACTTGAGTGTACCATTGTGTATGTATACCACATTTTCCTGGCCCATTCATGTGTTGATGGGCATACGGGTTGCTTCCAAGATTTAGCTATTATGAGTCAAACTGCTCTGAACATTAATAAAAATGTATCACTGGAGTATGTCTTTAACTAGAAATGTACATTTATAGAAAAGGTAATATTTACAGTTTCTGACTATGAACTGGAGAAATTTTTCACAAGTTAGTCAGACATTTTCTGGTGTCAGTGGAGGGCCTACTGTGCTCCTGTAAATGATTTGGGTTTTTTAAATTTTTTAAAGAGATACAAAGTACTATTAAAAAATACAAAATTAGAAATGATAGAGAATTTCACTAACTAAAATAATATAACTTCCACAGAAAAAAAACAAAAATTATATTAATTGAGAGTAAGAGACAAGGAAAAATACTGAAGGATTGACAGGCTACAATTTTGTATATGCTTAGACTTTGAAATTCCTATGTAAAAATGTGTGACTGATTTTATCACATTCTATGAAGCTTTATTAGAATATTACTAATTCATAGATAATACCCATTTCAAATTAAGTCTAATATGCTTGATACTCAGAAAGATAGTGATGTTAAGCTCAAGTACCTATGTTATAGAGTAATAGTATCACTAAGCCTTTCCTCTGGAGGGTTAACAATATAAGTTTACAGATCAAAATTGGAGAAAAAGAAAGGCTACAAGGAAAGCCAATATTTTGGTCCAAGCCCTTCAAGGTCAGTCAGAATTCAGGACATAAGAGAACCTGTGCTCCTATAATATCCTATAATTCAGTGGTTTCCAAAATTTTCTGTTCAAGGAGATTATGGGGCTACAGAGGAAAGGGACGAAAGACATGTAGTGTACCTAAGGAGAGTCACATAGAGAGAAAACATTCTTTCAGACTTTCACAGAGAACTGGTCAAGCAATGATCATGACTCATCCAGATGGCTGACACTGACCGCAATTCTAGAAATCACTGTACATGGATTCAAAGTAAACCCTGAGGGGATTTGACTGACCTTGGGAGGTACAAGTGTTCCATGTTTTGTTATACAGGTCTTGCTTTAACTTGCCCTTTACCACCCAGCAGAAAAGTTTAACCATGAGGCATAAAACCTAAAGCTAGATTAGTATGCTGAGCTGTAAAAGGCTTAAATCAACAGCTTTCATTGTTGCCAGTTTTGCCAATAACCCATTGTGATTATGGAACATTGGGTTATGTATACAACTACTTTATCTTAGTTGAATGAGAACAAATTTTTGTACCAATAATGACTAGAGAAATTATCATGTCTACACCCTGGGCTATGTGTAACTGCTAGGAGGACAACAATATGCATTGTATCAAAATCTGGAAATGTACTACTAATGTGTTTTGAAACTGCCGCATTGTTTCTTATTAAATGCAATTAAAATTTTTAGAAGTTAAAAAAGACTTTTAATTAATGATATCCATGAGGTCTACATCACACATAACATTTCAAGACCTTGTTAGAGGGTTTACTGCTATTATATAGTAGTTTACAGAACAATAAACAATGTATTCATGTGATACTTCAGAAATCAGTGTCTATCAAAAGAACTTCACAAGAACTCTGAATGAAAAATAATGCCTATCTTGTTCAAGAAAACATCATTCTTTTATATAGTCAAACAATGATGTCTCACTTTTCTGTGTATCTGATCTCAAATAATGGGCTATAGTAAAATACCAATGAAATAAAACATACTTATGGTAACTATCTCCTAACATATCAATTGGGAGTATAACTTACAAGAAGAAATTAGTGAACTGAATTTACAAGTGGAGAAATACTGCATTAACAGAGAATATTTCTGTTCAAGCACTCACAGAGCAAGTCTACCCACCTAATTCTTATTTTCTTCCTGTGTAAAATGGATATAAAAATTTCTGCACTGCCTACCTCGCAAAGTTGTTTTGAGGTCGGATAAGCCACTAACCTTCAGCATACTTTTTTAACACCTGTGAAGTACTATACAATATCACAGTGACATTATGAATTTCAAGAATGAAATTGTACTTATCTCTACCACAGATAAGGAGCTGAGCCATCAGCAGAATTTTTGCCTTAGAGCAATAATGAATAAGATAGTAAATAGGGCCACGTGTCTGAACCAATTCCCAGGGCTTTTACAGAGTATTCACTGAAATAACCAACATTTCGTTTGGCAGTACTTGAGGAGAGTGATATATTCAATGGATAAGAGGTACATGACTTTCTAGACATGAAGTGAAAACCCTCTTTTAAAAAATTATGAAATAATAAAGTCATCAAATAAGTTGTAGACAAGCTAATATCTTATAAACTACATAGTGTCCCAAGTATGGACAGCTAGTATCTAATGAGATCTTTCTCCTCATTAGAATCTAGGTATTGTGGTAAAAGTCATGTTCACTGGAAGCTTGAATATCCAGGTGAAAAAAATTTCTGCTAATTGAACCAAAATTCTTAAATTATTCCTTAACAATTCCTTAAACAATATCCTTAAATTGCAAACAAATCTTTAAATTCCAAAACAAAGTCTTTAAATTGTTCCAGTAATTTTACTGCTTTGGCCTCTGTGACGTTTCATTCTAGCCAGCTAAGATGACCATTGCCCTCCTTCTGTAATGACCTTCAATGATATAGACAGAAAGCTTCCATTTTGTGGTAGCATAGCACAGAAATGCAAAAACAGAGCAAGTGTAAAAATATCTGTAGAATAACAATTTCAATACTTTAAAAAATTGAAAAGTTCATGGACTTGTTCAGCTTCAAGGAGAAAAATCCTCCATACTCTACTGAAGTAATACAGAAAATGATCTAAGGTCAGTCTTATGGCATTTTTCCTTGTCTCTAATTCTCTTTTATTACTTTTTTTATTTTTTTAAAACAAACATTTGCTTGAGAGAGAATATAGCAATAACTGAAACGACATTAGAAGCAGCACACATCTAAAAGACCAGAATGCCAGCCATTCCAAGCATGGTTTTAGTATTACACATTGCTATCCTCAGTGTCAAAAACCTGTTGGAGATTTGCTCTGAACAACTACATGAAGACAACAATATGCATTGTATTAATTGCTGTGGCTGCCCTGCTATTGTGTTTTGAAACTGTCTCATTGTTATTTCTTATTAAAAGTAATAAAAAAATGAAAAAATAAAATGTGAATGTCAGGTGAATTCTGATATTCAAATGTGAAATATATTGACAAACAAAAGTTAGATATTGAGGACAATATTTAAATTATTTCTAGCCATTTAATAAATTGTAAATTTTCACAGGAAATTGGAAAATGGACCACATTACTTCTATATTGTTACATAAAAAATTACAATAAATTATTTAAAACAAACAAACAAAAAGATGATCTAAGGGAATCAGAAATCATATTTATTTGCCCTGAAAAAATAAACAAAAATGTTTAAACATCCAATTTTTGATGTTCTCAGTGACTCTCCAACATAATAATAAAATTAAATTAATTTATTTCAAGGTTCTCAGGGTTAAAAGACTTACTCTTAAAAGGTTTCTGTTTGAAATTGTTGGTGTTATTGTTGTTGAGGACAGATTTAAAATGTATTAGGTATATTCAGAAAATGAAATGAAAAAATAACACTAATTGGGCTGACCCTCTTGCCTGCAGAAAGTTAAGATATATGTTTGACAGGTAATTAAATTCAATATTATAAAACGAGAGTGAAATCAACAGAGA
Source organism: Myocastor coypus (assembly GCA_004027025.1). Taxonomy (NCBI): domain Eukaryota; kingdom Metazoa; phylum Chordata; class Mammalia; order Rodentia; family Myocastoridae; genus Myocastor; species Myocastor coypus. Next base: position 11,492 of record PVJA010046844.1, read on the forward strand.
AACTCTGTAGAATATCAATGGCAAAGTGTCTCATGTTTCTTTTTTATCTTTTTCTGATGCCCACAGAATGTTTTCCACTAAAGCATGATTAAAATGGTTGTTCAGGCCATTTCCAAAATGAAGTTTTTCCCTTTGATAATAATGGATATGTTGTAAGGTTCAGAGACAATTTGACGCTGAAGAAACATGGACTTTAACATTTCATTGAAATGAGCCCAAATTCTGGTTTGGTCACATGCCAGTTAGTAATACTGAGTTATTTAAGATCTTCAAACCTCAGTTTTCCATCTGTAAAATGGAAATAGTATATATCTTACAAAACTGGAAATGGGATAGGAAATTTCATGAAAATGTATATATCTCATTACACTGTGAAAGCGTAACATATTCACAATGAAAGTTGGTTCAATTCCATATATACTAAAAACATCAACCTCAGAAAGTTACCCCTAAAAGAACACCATCATTGTGAGATGATCACAGCTATTATTTCCCTGAGAAGGATGAAGTTAACTTTTATTGGGGCTATTCTTTAGATAAGGTTATAATACTACCCAACATTGAAGATTTTGATTGGATAACTCAAAGTATTTCCCACCGGTTGTGATTCTGATTGGCTAAATGGAAACAATAAGCCAACTACATCTGGGTTGACCTACAAAACTCATTTTGAACAAATAGAAAGGACATTTTTGAAAAATATTTCCAAATCAAAGGGAAGAATTTTTTTTCCAATTTCATTTGTTTGTCTCCTGTTTTATATTCTTAAAGTCACTAAGATTAACATTTGAAAATGAAATGAAAGACAAATGTCTATAGTGTGTTACAGCTTAGAAAATCCTAGTGAGATTTTAAACTCTAAAAATCCTCATCAATAAAAACATTAACAAAGAATGAACAAATATTAATTATGGTAAGAGCAGAAAAATTCAGAGGCTGAGTAACTACTATAGTCCAATGAATAGGTTTGCTCAGGTTTAACAACAATAAAGGAAGTACAGTCCATTTGTGGTGATTTCCCTCACTTTGAGTATGGACAAATTTTCTCTCCACTAAGCATGGGTTCTTTTATTCTCAGTTTCATTCAAGTAATAGTGGACTCAACTTTTCCTTAATATTGTGGGATACCATGCTGCGGAAATGGCTTCAAATAACGAGCACTGGGGGAGTGAATGAAATGCTGCTCGTGTTTACACTGGCACACAAGAACAAACAAAAGCTGCAGCACACCAGCAGCATTCTGTTGATCTGCTGATTTTTGCCAATATGGTTCCTGCTGAGACACAATAACAAGGAAAAATAACAAAAAGTCAGCTAAAAGATCTGTTATGGGGATGGTGAGCAGTGTCTTTTTAAAATAAGACTATAATACGTTCATATAGTGCTGAAATTCACCCACACTGGTCAAAATAATTCATGAAGATGAAATTTCAAATCTATTGAAAATATTGCCACAGGGAACACCACCGGTGCATGTCAAATAATAGAATCCAAGGGTGTTAGCTAGTCTAAAAGCAATGTTCATTATCTGTGCTAGCCCTTCTACCCACCCCACTTACCTACCACCCTCCTCAAGGGTATTGTTGGAGGCGAGCAGTCATAGGTCCTGTGGCTAGAAATGGTCACAGTTCATAATGGATGTGTAGAGAATGACATGAATGGAGTAATTTTTCAACTTGTGAACTTTGCCACTATCCCCTATTTTTAATGAAACAGTATTTTTAATTGGTGAGATTTCCTGTCAGTAGACTGAAGTCACTATCATTGAAACTGAACTTCCCATCTTAAAGATCATTAATTTTGTACGAGCCTTTGTTGGTGACTAAATTCCCATAAGCCTTACAAAAGGGGAAAGGAGAACACTAAGCTGGGATTTACTTAATTAGTCCTATTACTCCCTATCAACAGTCTTATATTAATATCTCAACATCAGTTATCATAGTGGAAAGGATACATAGATTTTTGTAATGTTATATTCTGTTGTCTTAGTAATGAATCAACAGTATTTCTGTACGCCGTTGTCTTGGTAGGTATATTTAAAAAGAAATCTAAGCATAGAGAAATGGCTGACCTTAACCCTCAAACTGTTAGGAGATGGAATAAAAATGAAAGCAACACAAAAAGCCACATAATGAATTTAATGACACTCAAATACCTCACTCTCTGCAGGATGCCACTGGCCTCCCTCTAAACACCCTATTCATGCCACTCACAATACCCATAGTACCACTTTTACTGACAACTTTCAATTTGCCCTGACTCCAGACCAATTCTACCATCTAATCACTCAAATTGAGAGTTGGAACAAAGGTCAACTAATGACCCAAAATAGGTGGGATTTTTAGATTTATATATAAGTTTTTCCTTCACCAGTGTGACTCTCCTGTTTACTACCTGACTCCTATTTTCCTTTTCATATTTGTATGGTAGGTTGGAGAATGGTTAAAGAGAAATAGAAAGGATAAGAGCAGATAAATCTAATAACAATTGATTGTCCATAAGGACCAACATGAGAACCAGTGATAATATTCCACTAAAGGTTCAAAAATAGATTTGTCAGTTCTACCATACCGAGGATAAGTTCGAGATTAGATGACAGTATTTGAATTCAAATATTCCCAGGTGGAAAAGCTGTCAGACTAAAGGAAACAACACTTAGTAAAGGACATAGTATCAGCCATCTTTCTACTGTAATTGATGGAAATCAAACATAAGATGGATTAAACGAAAATAAATGAGAGTGTTGAATAATATAATTAAAAGTGCAAGGAGAAAGGAGCACCCAGATAGCTCAAAGCATTAAAGCGCCTGGTTAGGCCAATACAAGGACCAGGGTTTGAGACCTGGCATTCCATGCCAGCCCTGCCCCGAGTCATGCTGAGATGCAGAATGAGGCTGGGCCCATGGGAAGCACCTGTAATCCCAGCACTTGGGAGGCTGAAAACAGGAGGATCATTATGAGTTGGATCTACGTAGTAAGACCCTGTCAATCCTGTACTAAATACATAAAAGAGAGTAAGGAGTGTCTTTCTTCAGAAATGGTTTGAACCTAAGGCTCAATGTCCTCAGGATTTCATCTTTCTCTATCTCTTTATTTTTCATCTATATTTTTCTTAGGTCCTTCCCTGTCTTTTCTTCTAACAGTTCAATTGCCCCAATAGAAACAAGAAAACTTCAACTGATCAATGTTTTCAAATTTTAAAAAAAGACAAGTGTAAGCTCTACTAGTCAGGGAAAGATTATATACATGATTCCATAGAGACAGAAGTATAGGAAAGGTGGTGATTGCTTGCTCTTCCCAAAACTTCATGTTCTGACAGTTTAGAGAGGAAATCTGAAGTGCTACTAACTCACAGAGAGTAATGGACACAAGGAAGAACAGAGCAAAAGATGGCCTCCATAGCAAGGCTGCATGTTTTTTTAAAAAAAAAAAAGTCA
>PVJA010046845.1:0-14932 GCA_004027025.1 Myocastor coypus
GGGGGATGTGGTCTGTAGGTGGAGGTGGAGCTTTGGGATTGAGTAGTCCTGGTAGGCTCGTGGACCGGAACGATTGCCAAACGGGCTATTTGATGGGTTCAGTGCTGGAGCTTGGGCCGCAGCGGGTGCGCAGGCTCAGCTCCCAGCGGTGGGGTTTGGGCTGGGCTGGGACAGGAAGTTAGTCTCGGGAACGCAGAGGTGGGGCAGAGGGGCGCAGGGGCTTACTCGCAGCGGGTCCACAATCTTATTCAATAGTCAAGTATGGCTGTTTACTGTCTTCAAACTCATCAAAATGTTATTATTATTGAGACCTTTAACATTCCAGATAAAATACATCTATATTTCTGTGAAATGTTAGTTTAATAGTTTAGCTTAAAAAAAAAAAAAAAACAGGAAGGAAAGAAAAATAGTTTGGTTTGTTTGGCTAAAAAGTCTCACTTCTTTTGAGGAGATGCCATGTAATATGAAATGGTTAGTAGGCCTTTTAAAAAAGTTGTAAATTATCTATAAACTTGAGATAATATCTTGCCACACAGCTCAGATTGGCCTTGCACTCACTTTGTATTCCAGGCTGGCCTCCATCCCACAGCAATCTTCCAGTCTGGGCCTCCTGCGGGCTAGGATTCCAGATATGTGCCACCAGGCCTAACAATTTACATGTCATTCATTTCTGCAATTCCTACATTTCTCCTTTGGTGAAAATCAGATTCTTTCTCCATTCTCTTGAAGCCATTCCCTTGCAACAGTTTGCAGAAGATTTCCGAGCGTGTTGGATGAGTGGTACTTGAATTTTCTTCAGCACTGTGGAGTATCATTCCCAAAGTCAGGAGCCTTGAACTCATAGAATCAACCCAGTGAACTCTTACCAAATCATCCATCTTTGGGTAAGTTAAACTATGGCAGTTGTTCCTCAAAGTTTTCAGCCCCCAGAGATACAGGAGGGTTATTTTGCTACAGTGCTTGACGTGTGCTGGTCATAACTGCAAGTAGCCTGAGCCTTGCTGGCTGCCTGGGGCTCCACACCACTGTGCTTCCTGTTCTCATCCCGTGATGATGATTTCACTGTCTTTATGAAAAGACACTGAAAATAAAGCTACCTTCCAGGATAACAAAAGAAAGAAATGTCTACAAAAGGAAGGCATACTTGAATTTAGAAATTTGTGGCAGTCTGGAATGAATTGCCTCTTGACTGTTGGGGGGGTTGCATATACTTGTTACTATGATGATTTATTAAAATATTGATCTGTGTTACACACTTTGTGGTGTTTCCTTTCCATCATTCCTAGAAGGTGTTTGAACATAGGGAAAATTGTAGATATCAAATATGCTGAGTTCCTGTCCCCTGAAGCTAAAGAAGGAATTCTCAGGAACAATGGAGGTTGAGTTGGAATTTTTTTTTTTTCACTTTTTAAAAAAAATTTTATTTTATTTTATTTTTTTTTTCTTGTTTCAGAACTTTTGTTTGTTTATATATTTATTTTTATGGCCAGCTCAGCCTGCCCTGAGGGCAGGGCTGGCACAACATGTGGTGCCTGGGATTGAACCGCGGTCCCTGAAGCTGCCTAAGCTTTCCTAAGTAGGCTCTTTAGACCACTGAGCCATTCTGCTGGGCCCCGAGTTGGAAATTTTTTTGCGGAAAAGGAGTGGGGAATAGTAATCAGAAATAGGGAATAGGCATAGCTCCTGAGAGACAGGAGGGGTCCCCAGTGGGTTTCCAATGAGCGCCCCTCTGAAGGAAATTCTGTAGGGTAAAATCATGAGGTGGCTACAACAGGATCAAAATTATGATTAACTGATAAGACTGCAAGTACAATCATTTAGGTAATATTGGTCTAATGGTTGCAAAGATACATGAGTGACATCATAGTTTCTATAGTCTCAGTCTTGTCTTTACCATTAGCAGTCTTCATTTTATGATGGCCTGCTCCAATAGGATAATGGCAAGCTGCAAAAGCGTGAGACCAATAATTCCAAATTTCAATCACCCCGTAGAGAAGTGGCTCCTTTGAGGCCTCAGCCCTGCCTGGCTGACTGCTGTATTTCTACCAACTTAGCTATCTAGAATAGTTTGAGATAGCTTTTCTTCTTATCTTCTGCGAAGGACTGAGCTTGTTAAAAAAAATTATTCTTGAGGCCTGGAGAAATACAGAAGGGGGCTTGAGAGAAGGAGAGTTTCTGCTCGGACAAAGAAGGGTTCAGTTTGATGAGTCCCTGATGCCTTCCTCTAGGGGAGGGAGCTGGTGGGCACGGAGTGCACAGAGGGTGCAGAGTGCACAAGAAAGTTACAGCTCCCAGCCTCATTGAGGCCCATTGAGGAACTGGGGGCTCGGGCTTGGGCAGACCACAACGATGGTCAACTGAGACAACGGAAAAAATGCAGCATGAAGACAAACACTTTGGAAAAGACCTAGAATTTACTGAGAGCTGTGTCTCCCTAGAGCACATAGTTTAAATCCTGTTTCTCTGCCAGACCCCTTGTGTCTATGTGCGGCTAATGGCTGAGTCTGGATCTATGGGTTAGAGTACTGAATGCCATTGGGGCCTGACCCTGAAGAGGTCCCGTGGTCTCTACTGAATGTCCCACTTCCAATTCCTTTTCAGAACGACAGGAAGCAAAGCCCTGCTGAGGGAGCCTGGGACGCTCAGGGCCTGGATCCCAAGTTACTGCTTGGAGAATAGCTGCCTAGAGTCGCCTTCTGACTGGGAACACACATAGTGGAACTTTGGTGAGTAAGGAATGAATTCCCTGTCTTAGACACTGTTATTTGGAGGTTTGGGGATATTTTTCTCCCTTTGCATAGAATTAGAGCTTTAATTGCCTGGCTAATTCCAAAGTCCTACCCTCCACACTCCTCCATTCCACACATGCCTCCCAGGTGCTTCTGAGAGAAAGGCAGATGACCCCAGTAATACTTGAGATTCGATTTCCCACTGACACATGCCTTTCATTTTATTGGAAGAAAGGAAATTATTTGAAAGAAGACAACATTAGAGACTAGGAATTTTTATCTCACTTCTCCATCTGAACTATTTTTTATTCTGGGAAAGACATCAAGTGAGGAATTCTGGCTTCTCTAAAAGGTAAGTCCCTCAGCACATGCTTAATGTGTGTGGCTCTTTCCCTCAGGCAAGCAGTAGCTTCCTGGTGGCCTGTCCTCACGCTTTATTCTGGATCTTCCACAGGGTGGCCAGGGGACGAGGACAGCAGACAGGTAAGCCTTTCTTTCAGGTCTTTGCTCCTTTAGTCCATTAATTGGGTTGAAATTTCTACTTCAGGCTGTTCTGCTCATCTGTAGCTAATGCTGTCGCCTGAAGTACTGCCCACCACACATGAGCTTTTGACAGCAAGAGCCGCTCAAAAGCCTCTCCACGCCTCTGTTCCAGGAATAACCCAAGGAAAGGGTTGCTATCTGTGAAAGGTAAGCGGTGAAACCTTCTCTGTCCACCGCTTCAAAAGCGTAACTGCCATCGTCTGCCTTATTTTGTATTATAGCTGCTCTTTGTCAATGAAAAGTCCTAGCTCTCTATTCATTATAAAGAATAAAGAGCTTTTCAAGTGTGAGATGCTAAACCCAGAAGGGAACAGAGCTATTTTTAAGAAGGCTTCAACTCTGAGCTGTTCGACGGGCCAGGCTGCCAGCAATGGAGGTCTTCCAGGGAGGCCGAGGCCGAGAGGGTCAGGCAGGAAGCTCCTGGGGTGCAGCATCCTGGCTCTAGCCATGGACAGCCCTGCTGGCTCCTACCTGCCTCTTCCAGACGGACCTTGAGGGGCGGGCAGAGGATGGTTCTTGTTTCTTCTCGCCTATTCTGAGCTTGCTGCCTGCCCCAGGCTTCTCACACCCACTTCCTCCACAAAGGAAACAAGCTGCTAGGCTCCCATCTTGGGATACAGGGAGGAGGGGCGCCTGGGTGTCCTCTCCTGTCCTCGGCAAGCCACATGCAACTGGCAGTCACCAAGCTGCTCTGCAGGAAAAGGATAGTCAGAGCTGGATTCCCGAATGAAAGGAGGAGCACGCAGAGTTGCCCGCCTCCTGTCCAACGGCAGTGAAACCACCCAGTGTGGGGCTGTCCAGAGCTGTTGGGAAGGCGTGGGGACACGACCCTGGAGTCAGAGTCAGGAGACCTGGTTCCTGGTTCAAGGCCCACACCCTCCGCTAGGGAGCAGTGAGGGTCGTGGCTTTCCTCTGTAGGGTCACCTGTCACTCTGGTGATGATTACCATTTTGAGGTTGGCAGATGTGTGTTTTCCTGTCGTTCAAGGTCGTAACATGGTGTCACTGGCTACACGAGGAGACGATGAATGCTGATAGAAACTATTTGGGGTTCAAAAGAACTAAGACGACGTTTCCCATTATCTCGATGGATTCTGCATCTCCACCAGAGAAGGGGAGTAGGAGATGAGGACAGTTCTATCAGGAGGAAAGTAAAAAAAATATATGCATTCTAATATGGTCAGAGAGAACCAAAATGGCCAACAGATATTATACTAGGTAGTCGCAGGAAAGAGAAACTTATTTGATCATAGTACATCTTGTACCGCAGAGAACTTATGAGACACTATAGACACACAATTTGTTTTTTTAAGAGGAAAAAAAAGTATAGTCAGGAAAAATGTAGGCAAAATAGAATGGCTATATTTATTTATTTATTTTTAATTTTTTTTTCTTGTTTCAGAACTTTTGTTTGTTTATTTATCTATTTTCATGGCCAGCTCAGCCTGCCCTGAGGGCAGGGCTGGTGCAGCACGTGCTGCCAGGGATCGAACCGCGGTCCCTGCAGCCGCCCAAGCCTTCCCAAGCAGGGCACTCCAGACCACTGTGCCATCCCACTAGGCCTCAGAATGGTTATATTTAAAGGAAAAGATCATATACATATATGCAAGATAAAAGATTCCATTGCCATAACAATGAGGCAGCCAGTAAGGCTCTGAGCTTCCAGGAAGCCAAAGATAAAAGGGAAATAGGATTGCTAAATTTGGATCTTTCTTGAGGACCACACCACCACTACCACCAATTCTTCATTCTTTTTATCCTAAGATTTATAAGCGTGGGTATTTATCTTCATGCAGAGAATATTTAGGAAGTTTCATTATGGTCTTCTTCAAGTATTTGACGGGCTGCCAAGTACGAAAAGGAAAGATTGCTTTGGGTAATTCCAGATCAGATCACAAAACTAGAATCAATGAGTGTAAGTTAAGTGGAACAGATTTTGGTTAAAAATAAAGAACTTTCTAACAATTAGAGTTGTCCATAAATGGAATGAGCTGTCTGGCAAAGAAGTGAGCTCCCTGTTACTGGAAGTGATCAAATAGAGGCTGGCTAGCCATCTGTTAAGGATGAGAAGGATTTGTGCATAATGAGAGAATTATGCAACAACATAATATGAGGCTCTTCATGACAGTTTTATTTATAATAGTAGGGGGGAAATAGAATCAACCTAAGTGCCCAACAGTCGGGGATTAGTTAAGTTATTTATATACTTTCTTATGACTTATTTATTTATTTACAGATTTTACAGATATTAAAAAAAGCAAAGACATGGGGGAAAGGCTGGCAATCAGCTACATAAAGAAAAGCAAAGTCCTAAAATAGTAATATATTGTGAACCATTTTGTGAAGGAAAATTATGCAGAGAAACAACACTAAAGATACTAAAGAGAGTACATGCATAAAAACATTAATAGTAGTCATCATTACTGTTTGCATTTTGGGTGATTTTTCTCCTGTAGGCTTTTTAGGCTTTCCCAAGTTTTCTACTTTAAATACTTACTGCTTTTATTGTTTTTTCTTTTTCTGTTATTGTTGTTTTGCTTTTTCAAGACAGGATCTCTTCATGTCATATAGGCTAGTCTTGAACTCATAGCCATCCTCCTGCCTCAGCTGAAGTGATGGGATTATAGGTATATGCCACCATGACTGGCATTAGTTGCTTTTATTTTATTTTATTTTATTTTGTGTGGCCAGCTCAGGTCATCCTGGGGGTGGGGCTGGTGCAGCACGTGGTACAGGAGATCCAACTGCAGTCCCTGTGCACTTGTCTAAGCTTGCCTAAGTAGACACTTTAGACTACTGAGCTATCTTGACAGTCTTAGATGCTTTTATAGTTAGAAAAAAGAAAAATGCAAAAATATTTTATCTTATTTTTATTAATTTTAGTGAGAAAGAAATGGCGATAAGATAGCTTCAAAACAGGTTAGTAGGACAGTTATAATAGTTAGTGCATTACATATTGTTGTCTTCATAGTAGTTATTCAGAGTACAAGATGCAGATATGATATCTTGTCTAAATATTATTAGTACAAATCTTTCTTCTCTTTGAACTAAGAGAAAGTAGTTGTATATCTATCCTAACTATATCTGTAAATACAAAAACATAAAAGTAAAAACGAAGAGATTTCCATTAATCCACAGTTTTAATTAAGATGATCCATGTTTTCAAGCTTAATACTGTACTCTATAATTTCATTTAAACCTTAGGATGACTTCTCTCTTTCTTGTTTTTGTTTTTATATTTGAGATAAGGTCTCACTTTGTAGTTCAGATGGGTCTGGGTCTTGTGGTGCTTGCCCTGCCTCAGGTTCTTAGCTCGGTTCCCCCATTCCCACTCTGTGGTGGGATCCCAGGCACAAGACATGCAGGCTGCTGGCTTTCTCCTCTCATAGAATATAAATATCTTTGTAACAAAGAAATATTGTCTAAAGTTTATGAGTTTTAGCTACAACCGAATCTGAGTGTGCTTACTGGTGCCATTTTCATCTGCTGCCCCACTGTACTTGATCTGAGACCAAGTGACTGAAGTCTCTTGGGAAACATGTGGAATATAAATGTGAAAGGCTGCCCAGGAGGGGGCTAGAGATATAGCTCAGTAGGAAAGCACCTGCCTAGCAAGGATAAGGCCCTGGGTTTGAATCCAAAGTAAATGTCTGTACAATAAAGTAGAAGGAGTTCAGAAACTGGAATCAGATACAATAGGGTCTTAAATTTAGGTCCTGCTATGTGCTGACTTCCTCAACCTTGATGTGAAATCATAGCAACAGCTGAGATCTGTAGCAGCTTCAGTGTATGCCAGGCACTGTTTATATATGCAGTGGAATTCCGCTAACAATCATGTAAGGTGAATTTTGTATTTTTAGTGGTTCAAGAGACCACTGGGCCTTGTACATACTAGGCAAGTGCTCTTCAGCACTGGGATATACTCCTAAGCCTTCTTAGTTCACTTTGAAACAAAATCTCACTGAGTTTCCCAGGCTGGCTTTGAACTTACAATCATCCTACCTCCACCTCCTGAATAGCTGCGATTATAGGTGCCCGTCATTACTTCCAGGCTGCTATGAATGCTATTATCCTTATTTTTTCAGATGATAAAAATAAAACAGAAAAAATTTCAAACTATCTTGCCAAGTCCACAGAGTGAGAAACTGGTGGAGTGAAAATTCAAACCCAGACAGTCTAATGTTAGGATCTGCAGTACTGAGCTCAGTACCATTCTGCCTTCCAGAGCTGTGGAAGGGGAGAGTAAATTAATATATGTAAAGTGCCTAGCAGAAAAGTGGGCAGTCAGTATGTGAGTTTTCTTTCAAAACATTTCCATTGCTCCCTGGGCCCAGAAAGATGTTTGAGTGCCGTCCCCATGGTGTATTCTGTCCCCCTGGGCAAAGGTGGCTAGATTGTAGGTAGATTACAGTGAGTTCCCTATCAATAGCTCTCATGCCAAGTCAGGAATATTAGAAATCATGTCCTACAGGACTCCATTCTGGGCCTGATACTTTAATATTTCATCAATGATTTACATGGATAGAACAGAAAATAAGCTCCTAGAGCTGACAGATGATAGCATGCTGCTAGCAGATGACACCCGTCGTCAGCGAGGAAGGCGAGCATCCAGGACAGGATTAGAATTCCAAATGGTCTGGCAAGATGAAGACGAGGTGGAGGCAAAAAGAATGAACTTCATTAGTAACAAGCACAGAGCAATACGATTATTAAGAGGGCAAACAGATGACACTGGCACAGTGAGGCCAGTGACAAGCAATGAGTTCTTATTCCTGGGAGGGGTTAATGGCAGAAATTCTTCAGAACTGGAAAGGAGACAGAAAGTCAAACAGGATTCTAGAAACATACTGACAAGTGAATCAATTTTCCCATTATATACTGTGTGTTAAAGTCCTTTTGAGGAATGTTTTTTTTCCCCCCTATTTTAATATTGTTCTGGATGTCTTGGAAAAGGCACAGGGAAAGCAGAAGAAATCTTTATGGTTGCAAAGTATAAAATGACACCCCTTCATTGAAGAAAGCAAGTCCGTTTGCTATTTACTGACTATTTACTTACAGATCATTTACTGAGAGCCATTTGGGTGCTAGCCTTTGTGTTGGGTGCTGGGGAACAAAAGCTATCAAGATCTGCCTTGCGCCCTTGAGCATGCAGACAAGAGGAGGATCACTTTAAGCCTATAAAAGACTAATTATCCAGAACAGGACCAAGATCCCTGATGTCTATGCCAATCATCGATAATTCCTATGACTTCTCTCCTTTTCTTCTTACTTCCTCTCTTCTTCCCTTTTACTCTTTACCTGTAGCCTTCAGATCTTTGACTACAGTGTGCTAGCAGGCGGGGTAGGCAGATGTTTTCAGTAAAGTCTTGCCTGAGACTTTGCCAGGATACTGTGGTGGATGGCCAATTGGTGGTCACCTTGCTATGCACAGCTGGACTGAACTAGCATGGTGCTAGGTGTGCGAGGCCCAGCTGAGGATTGCCGCCGCCCGCAGCATAAGTGACAGAACTGGAGAAGCTGTGGAGAGGCTCTTAGGGAAGCTGTTCTGAGGCAGCTGCTGTTAGGGAGCTGCTGGTTCTCTAGGGCTGCTCTGGTGGGGGACCTTGTCACGCTAGTTTTCCTGATGAACTTGGGATCCCATTGTCACTGGCACTGGCTACAGTTCACTTTAGGGGAATTCTGGTACTCACTTGGAACACAGCTTTCTGACTCTGGAGGGGAAGATGGTGCTAGCTTGCTGCGCTGGCTTTCTTGATGGGAACTCAGATTTCCTCAACATTGGAGGAACTAGGGACCTCACTGCTGCTGAGCATGGCTCTAGTGCTCTTCCAGGATCTCTGTTTTTACCTTGAGCTTCGCTTCTTGGCTCCAGTGCAGATCCCTCAGCCTGCCAGCACAGATCTTTCATCCTGCTGGCACTGACTTTCTAGTTTCCACCACTGACCTTTGGGTCTTCCGACTTGCGTGAAACAGGCCTCCATGAGACATCGTGATGTGCTCTAGGCCTTTAGTTGGACTCATGGGAGGCATTGTTATGGGTACGAGATCTTCAGCTGGACTCACACTGAACATTATCATGGGATTAGGCCCTCAGCTGAATTCTTTGGTCTTTAATATGTGGGCAGATTTCTTGTACTTTTGTATATGATTCTTTGGGTGATTCATTATAAAATAATCTTATGAAATGTATCTGTTTTGTATTGATCCCCTTGTAAAATTCCAAAACATAACAGATATCTAGAACCTCTCTCTCTGCATTTTAAGATATGTCTATAAAATTACTTTTCACAGTCTACATACTCTGCTAAAGTTGTAGACAAGGAAGCAAGGCTTGGACTCAAAAGAATACATTCCTAAGCAGATCTGTTTGGCTGGAGGATATATATTACGAGCAGCACAATGTTAAAGAATTTGATATTTATCTAGTTGATGACAGCCAGTCAATAAAGGTTTGTGAGAAAGAGAATCAAAGATCATATTAGAGTTTTTGTCTTTTTTTTATGGCTCGCTCAGCCTGCCCTGGGGGCAGGGCTGGTGCAGCATGTGGTGTGGGGGATTGAACAGTGGTTCCTGCTGCCGCCTAAGCTTTCCTAAGCAGGCGCTTTCTTTTATTTATTTATTTATTTATTTATTTATTTATTTATTTTCTTGTTTCAGAACCTTTATTTGTTTATTCACTCTTTTTTATGGCCAGCTCAGCCTGCCCTGAGGGCAGGACTAGTGCAGCACGTGGTGCCGGGGATCGGACTGCGGTCCCTGCAGCCGCCTAAGCTTTCCTAAGCAGGCGCTTTAGACCACTGAGCCATCGCGCCGGCCCCACATTAGAGTTTTATGAAGAGTAAACTTATTGTCGAGACAATGAATTATTGGGGAGAAGACTGGAGGCAAAGATAATAATAAGAGATGATCACTAATCAACAGAAAACAATGTTAGAAGTGGCAGAAGAGAGATGGAAGTGAGAGACATTGTAAAGGAAATATCCATAAGATTTGGTTCCTGGGGCCCAGCCGGATGGCTCAGTGGTCTAAAGCACCTGCTTGGGAAAGCTTGGGCAGCTTCAGGGACTGCGGTTCGATCCCGGGCACCACATGCTGTGTCAGCCCTGCCCACAGGGCAGGCTGAGCTGACCATAAAAAATGAGTGAATAAACAAACAAAGATTCTGAAACAAGAAAAATATAAATAAATAAAATTTAAAAAATTCTTAAAAAAAAAAGATTTGATTCCTAAATGAAGACAGACAGACAGACAGACAAAGAGAGAGAGGAGAGGAAGAGAGATTAAAAACAATGCATAGATCCCAGACAATGAGTTTGGGAAATAAACATATCATTAGCCAATATGGAGCAGTGGGAAAGTGAAAGTAGTTTGTGGCAAAGGAGCCATGATAAGTTCAGGTACGCTTTGTGTTGCTGGCTTCATTTATAAATAAAAGCCTTCTACTCAACAAGGAGTTAGGAATAGATTCCTAGATCATCCTCACAGAGGTAGGGGTGTGTTTTTGACACCTCTGCCTGCGTGTCCTACTGATAAATCACACTCTTCATGCCAAAGACTGAACCGTACTCTCATTCACAAACACAGATTGATTTGCATTTCTCTTCAAGGCTAACCATACTTCCAAACAATACAGGTCACCAAACTAAGAGTCATTGCTTGCCTCTGGCACCTTCCCAACTTCCACAGTGAGTCAGTCACCAGAACAATGGAGTCTAAGACCAAAGCACATTGCGTCCAGTTGACCATGGTTAATCTTTTGATTTATTCTCTTAGCTATCACAATAATTCTGTTTCTCTCTTTCTCACTCTCCTCTCCTCTCCTTTTGTCTCTCTTCTTCTTTCTGCCCTTCCCCTTCTCCTCTTTCACCTCCTCTTTCTTCTATTCCTCCTCTCTTTCTCCCTCCTCTCTCTCTCCCTCTGTTCTGTACACTGAACATTCTCAACCCTTTTATGTTTTATGTTGAGACAAATATTTGCTGACTGTCCAGGCTGGCCTCAAGCTTGCCTTCCTTCTGACTCAGCCTCTTCTGAGTAGCCGGCATGACAATATGCCTTACCATGGCTGGCTTCACAACAGTTTTATAACAGGGTTTCTTGCTATATATTTGTATTTTTCCACTTCTTAGAAGATGGAATTCAGAGTTTTCCTGGAATAAACAAACCTGGCCAGCCTAGTCCCTAGGGATTTTTCTATACATCCCATCATGAAAGCTCCCCATCTCCTTGCCTCTGTCCTATGATGCCAGGCACAGAGGTGTGTGTGTGAGGGGGGCCTTTGTGGACACTGCCATGACTTTGCAATATCCTTTACCTCTTCTGCAGCATTTCTTTCAAGTTCTGGCTCACACACTAGTCCCACTGTGATTGTTTCTCTGCCCTCCTATTGCTTGTGTCTCTTCCTTTCTGTTGCTTTTCTTGCAAAGAAAAGGCCTGAGCTGAGGAGATAGGGGTGGGGCATGTAATCAGGCCCAAGCAAAGGATTGTGGGACACAAAGAAGGGAGAAATCAAGGGAAAAAGAATGACAGTCCTGTTGGGTCTTGGTTGACTGCAAAGAATTAGATTTATGGAAACAAACCCAAAAAGGTTAATTTGGCTCTCAGCATGTTTTGATTAAGAGGCTAGAAATGACTATTAGGTAATTATGGCAAATTTTACAGAAGCATTGAAAATCATATGGAAGAGATAGCAGATGCAAAAGAGCAGAGATGGCTGAAGAAGAGCTGTGGGAGAGGAGAGCAGGACTGAGGATGAGCAATCTGCACATGGTCAATATGGAAAGTGAGAGGAGGAAATGGCAAATGAGCCAGAGAGGCCTAGCCCTTGGGGGAAATTGCATATTTTACTTTTCCTAAGTTTCTTTTGTCTACAATCTTTTATGAGAAATATCTGATTTCTGAGATGCTATACTTCTGATTTGAAGACATGCTGATTCTCTGTTCAAATCTTTCAGTGGTGTGAAAACTTATTATTTTCTTCAAAAACTCTTTCCTCCTTTGCTCTCCCTCCCTTTCCTCCTCTCTTCCCTGCTATACTAAGCACTGAACTGAGCCTTACATGTGCTAGGCAAGCAGTCTACCATGAGCCACAGTTTTGGGAAGAAACTCTCTTCAGGGCAATGATTCTTTGTTGTTCTTACAGAAACTTTCAGAAATGAACTTATTTAAAAATAAATATTTGTACCAGGCGTAGTGACATATGCTTGCAGTCTCACTATTTGGGAGACTGAGACAGGATCACCATGAGTTTGAGGCCATACTGGGGTACCAATAAGTTTATGGCCAGCCTCTATTATAGTGCAAGGCCCTGTCCCAACAAAACAAAACAAAATGAAACAAAACAAAACATGCATACAGTGAAATCTCTGTTCACCAGCTTGATTATTTCTGTGATTCTGGCTGCAAACCGAGTTGGTCCTGAACTGAATCTAATTCACTGTTAACCTTATGGGGAAAACTGATACCCCTTATGGGAAAATAGCTAACAAATACTTGTTTTAAAAATAATTAATGGGCCCGGCAGGATGGCTCAGTAGTCTAAAGCACCTGCTTAGGAAAGCTTGGGCGGCTGCAGGGACCTCAGTTCGATCCGTGGCACCTCATGCTGCGCCAGCCCTGCCCTGAGGGCAGGATGAGCTGGCCATAAAAATAAATAAATAAACAAACAAAAGTTCTGAAACAAGAAAAAAAGTATAATAAAAATAAAAAATTTTTAAAAATTCATAAATGTAGAAGTAAAAATGAAAAATCCCTTCCATGTACTGTTTGGGATACACTCTTTGATTTTTCAGACTACATACCCAATTACATATGAATATGCCATTTCTATAAGTGATTGATCCAATTTAGACCACCCTAGTCCCATAACCATTGATAGCAATATGAATAATGGTTATGTTTATACAGCACATTCACACACACACCTTGTGTCCTGCATCCTTGTGCTGATGCTCAGGAGCAGACAGCATGGGTTATTGGTGTCACTGTACGGAGGTCACGTGTCCAGAGCCTCATTGCTATTTGTGCTGGATTGAGGTCACTCATACCGAGAGTTTATTTTTCATATGGCTCTATTTCTCATGAGGAATTTCTACAATAAGGTCTTCCCAGTCCATGCTAAGATGTTCTATAGAGCACGTTAATGTGAAACTTGGATTAGATACAATTAAGTATAATCATATAGTTTCCCAGTGGTTTTTTTCTCTTGGGAGCAGGGCATCTGTCAAATATCTGTATCACCTCTTGCAGTAATGACGATGGAAGCTGCAGTTAAGATTTGATGGAATCCCATGCTGATGTCTCCATATAGCCCAGCCAATAGATGATAGCGGTGGGCACTGGGCACAGTAAATGTGGTAGAGCACGCACCTTGAATGCATAGGCACGGGCTTGATGCCTTGCACAGATAAAGCTGTGGTACATCCACTATTGGATGACGTGCTAGTGAAATTGTGGGGCAAGACGCATTGTGTTGTAAAGCATGCAATTGTATATGGTTTTAATTTTTAAAAATTTATTGTTTATTTTAGAAATTTTGTTTTAAGAAGAGTACCATTATATACAGTTTCTGAGACAAATTTTTCTTCTGTATTGTAATAGCTGGCAATAGATCTTCATCTTACAAATCCACAGGTCTTTGGCTAGATGAAAAGCAGGAAATGGAGACTCATTAAAAATAGCTTCTTGTCTGTTCTTCCATTTCCCCAAATTGGCCGGGTCATTAAAACTCCCAAGTCCCTGAACACTAGGTGCCAGCTATATCACTCTCCGTGGACTACAGAGGAGGAGCTCTTACTAACAGCTAACATTTGTTGAGAGCCTACTCTGCTCTAGTTACTCTTCTTAGTGCTTTGAAAAGATTTTCTCATTTAATCTTCCCACTGAAACTCTTAGCAAAGTCCTAGAAGTATCCTGCTTTCATGGAGGAGCAAACTGAGATTTTGAAAGTTCGAATGAATATGGATGGCTACAGGTTAAAAACTAATGAGTGACAGAGCTGGGAGCTGTGGCTGGCCATGGTAAGAGGCCAGGCCGCCCCAACCCCCACTGCTATTAACCTCCTCGCCCCATGCGTAATTCAGAACGTCATGCTTGCCTTCCTCCCTCCCCTTCTTACTGTTCTCTGGGTGTGCTATACGACTTGGCTCTGCTAGAAACAGAGCTGCCTTCAGGATTGAACAGGGGGTGCTAGTGAGGGATGGCGAACAGGAATGATAGTGAAAGTAGAGTCCTCAGTTTATTACACACACATGTACACACACATGTGCACACATACCAACTGATTTTTGGGCTACCTTTTGCACAGAGCCAAACAATTAAATTATCTATCAAATTAAACAAATCAAACAAAATGCAATCATATTAACTCAGAAAAGTAAAGCGAGGAAAAAATACAGAAAAGAAACAGTTAAAAATGAAATGATTGAACTTCCTGTTCCAACTCAGACCCAAACCACACTGCTGGGAGCCGAGCCCGCGCGCCCGCCGCAGGTAAGCCCCCTGCACCCCTCTGCCCCGCCTCTGCGTTCCCGCGACTAACTTCCTGTTCCAACCCAGACACAAACCACACCACTAGGAGCCGAGCCGCGCACCAGCTGGGTCAAGATCCCTGGCGCGCCTTCCCTTTCCCCGCTCCCCTCCCCTTTTTTTTTTTTTAACCCCTCC
>PVJA010046846.1:0-14928 GCA_004027025.1 Myocastor coypus
AAAAAAAAAAAAAAGAGGGGTGGTTATCCTAAGCAGAGGCAGAACATGATCCTACCTCCTTCCTTCTCTGAACCTGGATTGGAAGATTAACCCAAGAGAAATCTGCACATCTGATTCCTTGACCTTTGAGACAATTCAGCACAACTGTTCTGCCCTACACTGGATTTGCTCTTAGGAATGCAGGTAGATTTATAAGGTTAGACAGTCTTTTTATGATCACAAGGGTAAAACACACACACACACACACACACATACACACTGTGACAAATGGAACTGAGCAGCTGACAAAAAGAGTGCAGCTATAAGGACTGAGTCCTAATTCAGAGAAGGATGAGTAAGATAAAATATAATATTGTCATGGTTTATGTCTAGCTGTCCCCCCAAAGCCTAATGTAATCATGGGAAGGGGACTTCTATAGGTTGAGACTTGACTCATGAGTCACTGCAATTACAGAGAGACAGACTAGCCTTGTTGCTGTTGCTTTGCTGCCATTTGGTTGGCTGCCTCTGCCACCATTTTGTTGCTGTTCCGCCGCCATGAACTGGATGCTCTCTACCCTGTTCCACTCAGCCTTGGGCCAGCCAAATATGGACTGAAGCCTCCACAAACTGAGCTAAATAAACCTTTCCCTCCTTCATTAGGGGTGTTGAGTATTTGTCTCAGTAATGAGTAAAAAGTAAGACAAATATGAATCTAAAAACTTCAGATCATTTTTATACTGTTTCAAAAATAGAAATTAAAATGATCCACAAAGTTAATACAGAATGCAACAGAAGAATCAACTAAAAACTACTATTTTTCCAAGATAGCATCAAAGAATCTGAAGTTGTATCTTAACAATTCACTAATGTACATGGGGTAAAGTTTTTGCGTTCTACCACAGACTCTTCAGTCTTCCTTTGCAGACCTATCAGCCAAGGGATAGAGACTTGCACAGAGCACTGCAGTGATCCTTAGACCTTGAGACTGAATTCTTCACTCTGGGGTGTGCAGACACCCTCTGCATACTTGCACATCTGACTCTGTGGCTGACAATTGTAAGCCAATCTTATCATTCCTTATACCTCATAGATTTTGTGTTAATATCCATTCCTTATGTTATTTGTTCTGTTCCTCTAAGTAAAACTCTGACCAATACACTGGGGAAGCTGAAAATAGGAGGCTCACTAAGAATCCAAGCTGCATAGTGAGATCATGTATCAGAGACAGAGACAGAGAGAGAGAGAGAGAGAGAGAGAGAGAGAGAGAGAGAGAGAGAGGCAGACAGAGAGAGACAGAGAGAGGCAGACAGAGACAGAGACAGAGACAGAGAGAGACAGAGAGACAGAGAGACAGAGAGAGAGAAACCATTAAGAATGTTCAGTATCTGTGCTTGAAAACGCCACTAAAAGTTGATTGTCTGGAACTGGTTAGCTTCTTGACTCACACACCAAAGTCAATTGAAACCATAAATCTGTGCAACACTTAAAACACGTTAAGCACAGAATTTAATCAGGATCACAGTGCTCACAGTTCAAAACAATCCTCTTTCTCTTGTTTCCAAGTTTTTCTTAGTGAATTCACTTTTCCTTCATAGTTAATGAAAAAAAAGTTTACATATTCCTATTTATACTTGTACTGTCAAAATCTGGCTCTCTTCCAATGAGTGAGCCCACCTAAGTAAGAACAGACTTGGTTTGAGACTTGACTTGGTACACTCTAGGAGTTTTTCAGTTGCTTAAGAATCACCTAGTAAAGCTCAGTAAACTAAACTTCTGAGCCTCACCGCTTAGAGATGCCGGCTCAGTAAGCTTGAGAATTTATATTTCCTCTAAATTCCCAGGCAGAGCTGATGTTGTGGATGTCTGAGCAGTGAGGACATAGAGGATGGAGGGAACACAGTCTGAGATGCAAGTTCCTGAGTACTTCTGTTTTTCCTTCAAGTGTTCTGAATTCATTTATACCTAAATCCTGCCCACTAACAATTTCTTGTTTATGAAAACTGGTACAACCTGATGAACTTTTTTGTTAGTTTGGTTGGTTGGCTGGCAGTTTTTGAGTTTTGTTTGTTTGCTTGGGTGTTTTGTTTTGTTTTGTTTTGTTTTGTTTGTCTTTTTCAGACAGGATCTTGCTATGCAGTTCAGGCTAGCCTTGAGCTCACTTCTGTAGCCCAGGCTGGTCTGGAACTTACACTGACCCTCCTGCCTCAGCCTTCCAAGTGCTGGGATTAGAAGCATGTGCCCGGACAGTTTTTGAGTTTAACAGAATCTTATTATGTAATTGGGGTTGGCTGTAAAACTCACTAGATCACCCAGGCTGGTTTCAGACTCATTGCGCTCCTGTATCTACCTTCCAAGTTCTGGAATTAACAAGCATACACCACCATAGCTATACTGGTGAACTTTCATAAGAAGTAATTAAAGAGTAATACACAAGAAGGCATAGAGAAAACAAACAGGCAAACTATTTTCCTACGTATGAAAATAAGCCCTTTTCAAATTAAGCTCTAGAAAACACTGCTTGTGATAAAATACCCCCTAACTGAGGGACTGTGTATAAACAGGATAACTATAATGATAGGAATAACATACTTAGGGCTTCTCTGAGTTAGAATATTCTCTACTGCTACAGAGTTATAACAGATGCTGGCTCATGAAGATGTGAAACTATTACCATAGGCAGGTGCCCACTGTTGCCCAGTGTGCAACATGGTATCTTCCAACTGAATTGCACTGCTATTACATTAGGCAACCTAAGGATTCCAGCAGAAAATACCTAAGGTCGTTCTAATGCAACCTAGTGTCACACACAGCCTGAATTATGCACACATATATCTGGCTACTGGCATTCTGCATGGTACCACATCCCAGGTATACGCAAGGCTTGTCTGAATGGCTCTTTCTAAAATAATCTAAATCTGCTATCACTGTTATTCTCAATTCCTACATTCTCTTCATAAAATTTTGCTATTGTTTGACATTATATTAGCAGAATGTACGTTTTCTTTCCCACAATATAAGCTACAGGAGAAAACAACTATCCTACCTTTTCACTGCTACATCCTTTGCACTAGCAAAGTGTTCAAAAATACTATTCAATACATGGAGAATCTTTACATTCCCTCTTTCCTCTCTACCTTGAGACATCTTTCTGCTGCATAATTTTCTAATCCGTCTATCCTTTTATTTCCTTATATGTGAAATTTTGATCTCTCCTTTCTATCATGTATAGACTGAAGCAATTAGTTTTTTATTATAAATGAAGTCCACTGTTAGATCTTCCTTTGTTATATTTTGTGATCATTCTAACAAATTATAGTATTAACCAACAGAAATATTTACTAAAGAAAATAACAGCCTTAGCACTTTGTGTGGAAACACTGTAATTTAAGATAAAATTAAATTTTATCTTTAACTTTTAAAACTTTATCTTTAACTTTAAACTAATAAAACTATAGTCTTTACAATATTTGAAATTTCAACTAACTTTACATTCAGTGAGCTAATGTCTAATATGTAGTATTGCTTTCCACCCTTTAACTTTTAGCCTATATGTTTATGAGTTAAGTGTGTTTCTTGTATACAGCATATGGTTGGATTTTGCTTCCTTATCCACTCTGCCAGTCTACTTCTTTTAATTGGAGAATTGAGACCATTTACACTGATGGTTATAATTGAAATGTATTGACTGATGATTGGCATGTGTTTACCTACTGTTTACCTCTTTTTCTACTGTGTTTAATTGGTTGCCCTATTTGGTGGGTTCTTTCTGTTCTCATTTGTTGAGTTCAGGTCATTATGGTCTCTCTCTAATTTTTTTTTTAATATACCTTGTAGGGTTGGCTTTAATGTCATGAAATTCTTTAGTTGCTCCTAGTCATGGATGTATTTCATTTCTCCATCATATTTGAAAGACAGTTTTGCAGGGTATACAAGTCTGGGCTGTAATTTGTTTTAATGGAGGACTTGAAGCACTCTCCTCTATGTTCTTCTTGACTTCATGGTTTGTGAAGAGAAATCTGCCATTATTCTGATGGGTTTTCCTTTAAATGTGATCTGTTACTTTTCCCTAGCAACTTTTAGTATATTATTCTTTGCTGGATTTCTGGGTGCTTGACTATTACATGTCCGGGTGTGTTTTTAGTCAGGTTGATTTTATTTGGAGTTCTATATGCTTCAGCTAGCTGAATGGCCAATTGTTTTCTCAAATTTGGGAAGTTGTTCTGCTATTACTTCTGCCCATATTCTTTTTATAGCATTTGTGTCAACTCCTTCTTTCTCACTGATTCCTAATAATCACATGTTGTTCATGTTTGCATCATCTTGCAGATGTTGAATTATTTTTTTCTGATCCTTTCTTACATTTTCACTAGCTGCAACAGTATCTTCAAGATCTGAGATTCTGTCTTCACTTTGGTTCATACGGTTTTGCCAGCTTGAGACTGAGATTTTATTTTCTTGTATATCTCTTTCAAACCATTTCATGCAATCTATTTCTTTCCTATACTGTTCACTCAGAGAGTCCATCATTTTTCTATTCTCCTCTAACTTTTTGTTAATATCATCTTTAATAGTACTAAAGTCTATCATTATAGTTATTCTCGCTCTTTCTAGTTCAGAGATTATTTCTGCTCTGTTCTCCTCTCTACCTTTCTGTAGTTATTCCCCTACTTTAGATGCTATTAATTTAGACATATCTTTTTTTAACTTCAGTGGCTATTTCTGCCCTGATTTCCTCTATACATTTCTGCAGTTGTTTTTCTACTTCAGAATCTATTCGCTCATGCATTTCTCTTTTTTACTTATCATAATGTCTCTGGTCTGAGTTGCTCTATACGTTTCTACACTTGTCTGTTTACCTCAGAAGCTATCGATTCAGAGATTTCATCTTCATGATTCCCACTTTCTTATATGGTAGTGTCTCCTATATCTGTTACAGGTGGGTTTGGGACCTGAGATTGCATTTTGCTCCTCATCTCTATCATTCTGTATAACAGTGACCTTTGGTGCAGGACCACATACCCACGGGTTAGTGGTTCAGTCTGGACTGCTGGGTCAGCTGAGCTACTTTTATCCCTGGGGAGGGAGGTTTCACTCATCTGGGGAGCCTCGCGGACCTGATGCTGGATAGGCTATGCTTGTATCTGACTGAAGGTCTGAGTCACATGTTGGGCCTAGCTGCTGGATCGGCTGCTCTCACAGTGGGCCAGAGGAGGTCTGACATGGCAGGGCGTGCGGGCTGGACACCTCTGGTGGGCAGGTTAGAGATGTCTGGTGCACAGGCCGGAGTGCTCAGGCATGCAGACTGGACACCTCTGGCAGCGGGCGGGATGTCCTCAGGCAAGTGGGCTGGAGATGTCTGGTGTGTGGGCCGGATTGCTCAGGTGAGAGGGCTAGAGACGTCTGGCGCACAGGCCAGAAGTTCTCAGGTGAGTGGGGTGGAGATGTCTGGTGCACAGGCCAGAAGTCCTCAGGCTGAGCTACTGTCTAATATGAACTTGTTTTTGTTACCTTAAAGTAATCCTTCCTATACTATCCTAATCTACAGTACTCTTCATGTACTATAATGATGACCAACAGTTCAACTGTTAAAACATTTTTAAAGTCCTTATATGCAAACTTAAGGAAGGTTTAAATATTTCAAATGGATAGATCAATTAATTCAACAAATTCTTATTCTGATATTTACTGCACATCTAATTACACCAGACATGAGGACAATAAAGCAAAGATTCCTGCTCTTGTAGACCTTTTTCTCACTATGCAGGAAAGAAGTATTTAAAAGGTCTTTGCTTCCTATGGAAATGACATAATTACACAACAAAAATGATTATTTGTAAATGTACATTTGTTTTAAAATACAAGTGAGGATACCTGTACAACATATGAAAATTTGCAGAACAAAAAACATCCAAAGAAACATAAAGTAGTCAATTAAGTAGAGGTTTGGGGATGAAATACTAAAATATAACACGAACAATGTCACAGTTTTGAACTTGTTCCTTCTTAAAAATTGTAGCAATATGACATCATAATAGACCTAGGGTATGGTGGGGAACCTATGGAGCATGTGGTGCCCAGAGTTGTTTGTATCAATGAGAGCTCTAAAAGTCTTCACTGTCACTTAGGAAATACCCACTAAATTACAAGTACTTTAAGTTAATCATTATGAATATTATTTTTAGCAAATTTATAATGGAATGACCAAAGTAGGCACTCAAGACGTTTTCCTCTTCAACAATGACAATGTGCTTGCTGTAAATGTACTGTTTTATGATTGTTCCATCCTTATTCTATCTTCTTTAAAAATCTATACAACCCAACTAATGTAAATTATATTCTAAAAACTTTACTGAAAGCCTCAAATAACTTCCCAAAAGTAATTACTTAAAATAAGTATTTTCTTTTTTTTCTCATTGAAGATATAGGGCTTATGTAAGTCTCCTGTTAGACCAAGACTGACTTGGTTCCTCAGTAAATACTAGAACACATGAGTCATTTGTAACTCTAAGCACATTGTCTCTGATGGCCTGAGGGCTAATACAATTATACCTGACATGTGACTACAGATGGCAGACCTACAAAAACATCTTTCTAAAGTCTAATTAAATTACCTAAAACTGCCAGGTATGGTGGCACACACCTGTAATCCCAGCACTTGGGAGGCTGAGGCAGGAGGATCAGTGCAAGTTCAAGACCAGCCTGGGCTACAAAAGTGAGCTCAAGGCCAGCCTGAACTGCATAGCGAGACCCTGTCTCAAAAAGCCAAAAATAAATAAATAAATAAACTAAAACTTGCTGAAAGCTCTTTTTCCTCACAGTACTGATTCTAATCAAGATAGTCTCACATAAGAAAATTTTAAAAATCAGTGAACAGATTTACAGTAATACTATTTTAAAGAATTACTTCTATTGGGCCCGGCGGGATGGCTCAGTGGTCTAAAGCGCCTGCTTGGGGAAGCTTGGGCAGCATCAGGGACCGCGGTTCGATCCCCGGCACCACATGCTGCGCCAGCCCTGCCCTCAGGGCGGGCTGAGCCAGCCATAAAAAATGAGTGAATAAACAAACAAAGGCTCTGAAACAAGAAAAAATAAATAAATAAATAAATAAAATAAATTAATTCTTAAAAAAAATTTTTTAAAAAGAATTACTTCTATTGACTAAACAAACATAAACACAGAACCCAGCAAAACAGTGCATTCCAAAATTTTCAGGACTTAACAAGATTTTTGTGGTCACATGGAGTAAGATGGCAAAAGAAAAACAAATTTCATATCTCTTCACTGGCTTAAGTGAATATCTACATTGCACTAAAAATGGCGACAACTTTCTAATTTTAAAATAGACTTTGGAAACCTAATAATCACAGTGCCCTCTGCCGTCTTTTAAAGAAACTAAAACAATGCATAGGATGAACATTAGTTTAAATTTCTAAAACTATATGTTCAACCTACCCAATAAAAGAAAAGCATCTTCAAACAGTTAACATAATAAGAATATCTTCTATGACTGACCATGTCAAGTATAAATAAGAAGTAATAATGACATTCTATCCCTCCCCAAATTGCATTGCTTACAAGATTCTGTTGTTTTTTGGGTTTTCTTTCAAGCCATGACCATTTGAGATCACAAAACTTGAGATGCACATCTAACATATAACCTTATATTAAACTGTAAATAAAGTTTTCTTAGGGCATCAGTGCAACTAAGGTGGAATTATCTAATGTGTGTGTATGGCCCTGGGGATGGGGCAAGTGTGGCATGTGGTACCAGGTATCGAACTGTGATCCTTGTGCTTACCTATTACCTAAGCTTGCCTAAGCAGGCCCTTTACATTATTAAGCTATCTCTCCAACCCTCTAATGCCATTCTCAAAGTATTATAAATAGACTATGTCAAGAATAAACTTACCATCTTTTTCTTTTTGGTGATAAACTCGGGACCTTGCACTTGCCAGGCAAGCATGTACTCCACTTAGCTATCTGTGTGGCCCAATTTAATGTTTGTTTGTTTGTTTCAAGGCTAATGATAAATGGTGAGGAGGTAGAATACACTCCAGCAGATTTGCTAGCCCTACACCCCTAAATTAAGTTTGCACTGACTTTAAATACTATTGCCTTTTAATAATAAGAGATCTATGTTGCTGAGTACCCACTCTTTAATGCAAAGACTGATGTTTACTTTTTCAAATTATTCAAACTGGAAAGAGAGAAAAAAAAAAAAAAAAAAGAAGGCGTGGAAGAGGATAGTGAGTAGAGACTGCTTTGTTGGAAATGGCTTTCCAAGAAAACCACCTAAATATGAAAGATTCATTAGGCCAAAGGGTTTAAGCTTTAAGAAGGCTCAGGTAACATATCCTGAACTGAAAGTCACCTTTTGCCTGCCAATACTTAGTGTGAAAAAGAATCCTTCATCGCCAAGTATACAACTTTGGGTTTTATTACCAAAGGAACAGTGATTGAAGTGAACATGAGCAAGTTGGGCCTTGTGACACAAGGAGGCAGGATTATTTAGGGTAAATATGCCCAGGTAATCAATAATCCTGAAAATGATGATGCATCCACGTAGTCTTACTAGTTTGACAAATGTCTCACACAATAACTTCTTGCACTTATTGAAGACTACATGCCAATCAGGAAAACCATAATTTGAATACTGCTGAACAGCTCTCATGACTACATTCATCAAGAAAACTATTAAACTGTAAAAACATTAAAATAGCCCAGTTTTACAAACTGGTCTTTTATTAGGGTCTGATAAGGGGTTTATGTGTTAGATCCTATTAGTCTGTAATCGGCATCAGAAGTAAAGGACAAACTTAGGGGTAGAAAAAACTTGTAGAAGAGGCTGTAACTATATAGAAATATCTTCAGATGAAAGTTTCAGTTTTTCACCGTAACTTTTTTTTTTTTTTTTTACTTTTTAAAGAGTACAAAATAGAGGGCCGCAAGTGGTGACACACATCTGTAATCCCAGTACTTGGGAGGCTGAGGCAGGAAGATTAGTGAGCGTTCGAGACCAGCTTGGGCTACAAAAGTAAGCTCAAGGCCAACCTAAATTGCATAGCAAGACCTTGTCTCAAAAAGACAATCAATCAATCAATCAATCAATAAATAAATAAATAAATAAATGAATGATACAGAATTTCACTTAACAAATATGAACTTCACAGTATTTGTTGTACCACACAGTATTGTCTTCTAATCAGTTACTCATATTACCAGTACATGTATGTGAAATCAGAAGAAAAAAAGAAACATATAAGAAGTTATGAAGAAAGTACAAACAATTGAAAAAAGGATATGAAACAAATCAACGTATTAACTGCTTTTTTTTCCATAGACCAACAGAAATGCACAATACAGTTGTCTGAACCATCCTGCTTACATACATAGTTAAATCTCTTTCCCCCACTGCCCCTCCTGTCCTTCTCAACTCAGGTAATTCTTTCCTTCTGAATAAGTTCAATCCCTTTCATCAGTATCTTTTCACCCTTCAGATTCCAATTTTCTTTTTCAGGTTCTCACACTAAGGAGACAATATGATGTTTGCACATGTGGGTCTGATTTATTTCACTTAAGAGTATGTTTTCTAGTTGCATCCATTTATTGACAAAAGATTCACATTTATCCTGTTTTATAGCTTCACAATAGTCCATTGTGTAAAAATACCACATCCTCTTTACACATTCTTCAGTTGATGGGCATCTAGGTTGTTTCCAAGACTTAGCTATGACAAATTGTGCTGCTATAAACATGGGCATATACATCACTGTGATATAAGGTTTCCAGTTCTTCCGGAAAAATATCCAGGAGGGGAATAGCTGGCTTGAATATGATTTCCAATTCTAGCTTTTTAAAGAATCTTCACACTGATTTCCATGGTGTTTATACCAGTCTGTACGCCACAGTAGTGCAGAAGGGTTGCTTCCTTTTTTTTTTCATAGTCTCTCCAGTATTTGTTATTGACTGACTTTGATGTTAGCCATTCTTTCTGGGGTGAGATGGAATCTCAGTGTTGTTTTAATTTGCATTTTATATTGAACATTTTTTCATATATTTATTTGCCATTTCTATCTCTTCCTCTTAGAAGTATATACTCATCTCAGATGTCCATTTTTGGATTAAGTCTTTGAATTTGAGGACCTGATATTTTTAATTCTTTATACGTTCTAAATAGAAGGAGGGACACTTAATCACAATTAGTTTGTACATTTTTTTTTTTACTGTCTTGTAGATTTGTTTAGAAGTGTAGAAACTTCTCAAAAAGATGAAATCCCAGTGGTTCATTCTTTGAAGTGTTCCCTGTACAGTTTGGTTTTTGTTCATGAACTCTCTATCCCTATGTCTTTTAAGATTTCTACCTATTTTCCTCCAGAAGGTTCAGTATTTCTATTTTAATATTTAAATCTTTGATCCATTTTGATTGTAGTTTTGTGCATGGTGATAGGCATTGGTCTATTTTTAGCATTTTTCATGTGTAAAGCCAGTTTTTCAGCACTATTTATTAAGGTTATCTTTCTTTCAATGAACTTATTTGGCCCCTTTATCAAAAATAAGGTGGCTAAGGGTATATGTAGTTGTATATTCTAATCTTTGCCTTTGATCCTCAGGTCTGTCTCTATGCTAGTATCATGCTGATTTTATCACAGTAGCTTTATAGTATGGTTTCAGGTCAGGAATTGTGATACCTCCTGCCTGTCCTTTGTTTCCCAATATTGCTTTTGATATTCTGGGTCTCTTCTGGTTCCAAATGAATTTGAGGAAAGTATTCTCTAGGTCTGGGAGGTATAGTAATAGTATTTTAATTGGGGTTGCACTGAATCTGTATAACACTTTTGGCCATTTTCACAATGTTGCTTACTCCTATCCAGGAGAACAGAATATTTTTCCATTTTCTCAAATACTCTTCAACCACTTTTTTCAAAGTGTCATAATTTTCACTATATAAATCTTTTATGTCCTTTGTGAGATTGATTCCTAAGTATTTCATTTTGAGGGATGTTGTTGTGAAAGCATGGTTTCCCTAATTGTTCTTTCAGTATTTACTGTATACAAAAATGCTACTGATTTTTGGGTATGGACTTTGTATCCTGCTACACTGCTGAATTTGGTTATTAAATCTACAAAACTCTCAGTGGAGGATTTGGGGTCCTCTATGTAGAGTATCATGTCATATTATGCTTACTCTTAGGCATCAACTTTTTATGTGTGCAGTACATCCTATACTGGCATATAATAAATGTATGTAATTACAGATAAATAAGCATACCCATTAGAAATTCACTATAATTTGTTTGTCTGAGATGGTTCACGGTATTGTTCTCAAAGTCATAGGCTCAGTGATCCTCTGATCACATCCTTCCAACTAGCTAGGACTACAGGCATGTGCCATCATAATGATATTACTGTTTTAAACAATCAATATATAATCAAAATACTTTACACTACAGTAGGAAAGTTTTCTGTTACTACTGCACCTATAACTAGGAAAAGCTTGAGCTTGGAGTGTAGCTTTGTTGTAGAGACCTTGCTGAGCATGCACAAGCTTTGGGTCTGAACCCCAACACCACTTTAAAAAAGCAGCAGACAGTTATCTTAGCAAATGGAGTTAACTTTCTGTCTTCTGCACAATCTTGTTTTATACTTTCATAATTTGTGATAAATATTAATAAAACATTTTCTTTCACAGTCCAACATAAATTCTGAAAGAAAATAATTTATCATCTGGCAAGACCTCAGCTGTTTATTAAGTATATGACATATAATAACATTTTAATAAAGAATATTTATATTACTTATTACTTTGTTGGGGTTTTTGTAGTGGTTTGTTTGTTGTGTTTTTTGCTACTTTTTTCATTGTGAGGAATTAAACTCAAAACCTCGCATATCCTAGGCAACTACCCTACCAGTGAGCCATCCCCACAACCCCAAGGTGACTCATAAACTGAGTTTCTATGTCCATATGTGGCAGAATTCTATATTCTTCACCCACTGATCAACTAGAAGTGAAAGCATGAACATCCATCCATCCTTACAAACGTTAGAGATATTTTACAAAGAATAGCACAGAATGGGATTATGTTAAGGAAACATTTTCATTTTGATTATGCTTTTATCTTCTTCCCTTATCTAAAATCTATTTTGAAAAACAGATTATGTACAGCTGATTTATACTTGCTCTTAGCCAAAAGGCTGAGAAGCAACTGCACAGTTGATTTATTAGGGAAATAATGTAATGCTCAATGGAAGGTTTTAATGTACAACTCTATCAAGCTGCCTTAGCCCCAAATGGCCTCCCACTAAACTTTACAGTCTGAAAATGGATCTAGAATAACAAAAGCCCATTTGTGAAATTCCCCAGTACATAATGGATAACAGTAATGAACAATACATAGTTAGACACCAGGAGAAACATCAGTGGCCAACCCACATGAAGTGGATAACAGAGTGGAAAAATAGTGTAGAATTAGACAAAATGATTCAAACTTGTACGACAGCCTCAAGGGCAAGAAATGGTTTCATCCAAGATCAAACCATTTGAACTGGATCTCAAAATAGACCAAGATTTCATACAGCAGATGAGGGAAGAATCAAGGTATACAACCAAACGGTGGCGGTGTACCTCTATTAGGAAGTTTGGCCCAGTTGAAGGTGGTCACCAGGGCATCACGTTAGAGGGAGTTTCTCCACTGGTGCTCTTTCTCTGTGCTGTCTGCGAGCAGTCAGAAAGTAAGCAGCTTTATTCCACCAGGCCTTTCCTCTGTGATGTTCCTGCCCTGAAGCTAGCTATGTGTGAACTTAGACTTCTGAAATCCAGAGTCCAATTAAACCTCTCCTCCCAGATGAAAATTTCAGGTACTAAGTTCCAGCAATAGGAAGGCTAATACAAGGCATATGGAAAACAACTGCAAAATAAGTGAGATAAATTCCAAATCACCCATTATATAGAGCCAGAGTGATAAACTGTACCACCTGGACTAAAAGTTATGCCACCTACTTGATCCCCTAAAAAACAGTCACTGGTGATCTGTGTCTGACTAGCTTCTAAGACTTGGATATTTCCTGTAGTCTGAGATCACTAAGTGGTACCAGATCCAAAACTCGGAGTCAGTCCTCTGTTTTCTAGTTACTCTCTCCAGATTCTCAGGTAGTCTTAAACATCCATAATCATATAGCCATTATGCTCACACCACTACCGCCACCATACCCACCACTTTTTTAAAGATCTTCCTAAATCACATAAGCTGGGCTTGAGTCTACAATCTTTGTGCCTTAGCCTCCTACAATGCAGGGATTATAGGTATCCCCAGCTCATTTTCTTTTTATGCTTTGTTTAAATGCTATCTCTTTGCTCTTCAAAGTAATACTTAGGCCTTTTAGGCTAAGACATATACTGTGTCCCAATTTTTTATGAAGTTCCACAAGTGGGGTACAATCACAAGCAAAGCTGACAGCAAAGTAATACCTTGTGGAGGGGTCTGACATTTATTTTGCCCTATTCAAAAGCAATTACATTAGTCTATTTCATGGATATTAGCAGACATAAGAGACTTCTCTGAGTTAAAGACAAAGTACAATGAATGGCCAAATGTTCGTATCAGTTTCCCATTTCCCCAAGTCCCATAGGAATGAACTGTTGGTGATCTATATTACAGGAGAAATAAAAGAGCTCAGGAAATCACTGCTTTTATTTATTTTTTAATGTATTTTGTACAGGGTCTGACTATGCAGCTTGGACTTGTAGTGATCCTCCTGTTTTCAACCTCCCCAGCACTGGGATAACAGGTGTGCACCACCACACTCAGGCTCAGAAGCCAGCTCAATACGCCCGGGGATGGGGCCAGCCTGACATGTGGTACTAAAGATCAAACCCTGATCACTGCATTTGCCTAACCTATCTCCACTGAGCTATCTCACCAGCCCAAATCACTGCTTTTCTACCAAGTTGTACACAAAACTAGCCTTTGCTGGGATAAAGAGGTCATCTCTCAATAGTATTCAATACAAATGTAATCTTGAAAACTTCCTCAGATAAAGGCATTTAAAACCTCAAATACTTAACACATTCAGAAATGTGAGACTATAAACTACTGAAGAGAATCACCCAAAAAAGTATGTCCAAGTTGTAATTCCTAGTACCTATGAATATGGTCTTGTTTTACTTTAAGTCTTTAAAAGATACAATTAAGATAAAATTTTCAGGATGAAAAGATCTTGGATTTGAGGCAATTTTGAGTTTAGTGATTATAATCCTGAAAGGAGAAAAATGAGGAAACTATGACTACAGAAAGGACAGCCATGAGAAGAAAGCAGACACTGGTGTGAGGAATCCCAAAGTCTAGCAACATAACTGCCAAGAACACCAGCAGGGAGACGCATGCAACAGAGTCTCCTCAGAGATTCTAGAGGAAAGCAACTCTTCTACACCTTAATTCTGGACTTACAACTTCCAGGATTCAGAGAGAAAAATATTCTGTTTTACTCAGCTACTAAATTGTGGTAGTTTGTAATGACATCCCTAGGAAAGAACCAAAGAACCAAAAATGATGCCAGCCCCGCCCCCAGGGCACAGTGAGACAGCAGTTGAGACTGGGTGTGGTGGTGTGCACCTGTAATCCCAGCTCTTGGGAGGCCATAAACAGATGGGTCACTAGGAGTCCAATCTAGTAGTGAGACCCTGAAATCCTGGTAGACCCTTCCAACCCTTCCCTAAAATTAAAAAAAAAAGGCCTAAAGATGAGAATCTCTTTTTTTTTTCCAATTTTTTTATTGTTTAAATTTAACAATGGTTATATTACATATTTTCATCATCAGATCAGTTTAGATTAATACATATAGGTATATAAGATTGATCAAACAATTAAACATTAACCTTTCTAAATCCACATTACTTTTTTTTTTCTTTTCCCCCTTCTTTTCTTTGAAAGTTGACATATTGCATATTGT
>PVJA010046847.1:0-14927 GCA_004027025.1 Myocastor coypus
GTATAATTAGAAGAAAGGGGAGCAACATACTCCCTGAAATCAATCTGAAATAAGAGCCTTATCGGTCAAGAAATACATCAACAAAAAAGTTAATAAAATGGTCAGCCAGCTACCTGGCTGCCAGTGGGTCACCAGATTAGAGTGACTGCCCACCATGCTTGGAATCTTAAAAGAAGGAAGAAAAAA
This sequence comes from Myocastor coypus, assembly GCA_004027025.1. Taxonomy (NCBI): domain Eukaryota; kingdom Metazoa; phylum Chordata; class Mammalia; order Rodentia; family Myocastoridae; genus Myocastor; species Myocastor coypus. Next base: position 187 of record PVJA010046847.1, read on the forward strand.
TATATACACTTAAGTTAGGGGCAGTCATAGAAATGATAGGATTTTTCAAACTAGTGCAAATATATGTGTTCGGTTGCATAATTTTTAATGATCTAAAAGTTATGTTTTGAATTGGTCATACCTTTACTACATATCTTGTGAGTAAAAAATTTCTAAATAGAAATAGTTTGCTAGAAAAATGAGAATGAATTCAAACTGCAATGCTAGGAATTATGTCAGTATCATATTTAAAACCAAAAGGTTTAAGAGATTTATCTGTAGGGATGGAGAAGTGGAATTCAAAGCAAAGTTTTGAAAATATTTTAAATGAGCTGGCTATAGTCTTTTGTTAGGTTTTAGCAAAATTCCAACTTATGTATATATATTCTCTTAGATCTCTGTTTAAAGACTTGTTTTTACTATTCTGACCATCTATTATTTATTACTTGCCTTATTTTACAAGTATTGTTGTCCAGGCATCAAGAATTCAATTGTAATTGTTTTCTTTAATATGTGATAAAAGGAAAAAAAAACTATATTACAAAAGAAACTAAACAATTTTGCTACATTTCTAACTTGTGAGTTGCTTATAATCACTTCATTGAGAAAATTAATATTAGTCTTCCTTGACGATAGAAAATGTCAAACATTCACTTTCTTTTCTATTACTACTTATTTCTAGTACATAACAATCACATTCCTTGTGGGAAGTCAATAATAAGATGCTTTTAAAACATCATGAAGAAATAAAATAAAGCCAGGCGTGGTGGCTCATGCCTGTAATCCCAGCCCTTGGGAGGCTGAGGCAGGAGGACTGGTGCGAGTTCGAGACCAGCCTGGGCTACAAAAGTGAGCGCAGGACCAGCCTCAACTGCATAGCGAGACCCTGTCTCAAAAAGACAAAAAAAATAAATAAATAAAATAAAATAAAATAAAATTTTATAGTAACTTATAAAAAAATACATGAATATAACTCAGTGTAATGCTTTTTGTATAACCCCCCTCTTTCCACCATTCTCCATACCTTCATCTCTTGCTGATAAAAATGTATTTTTACTTGGCAAAATAAACATTAATTCTTTCATAGAATATTCAAAATTTGTATACTTTTTTTTTTTTTTTTTTTGTCTTTTTGAGACAGGGTCTCACTATGCAGTTCAGGCTGGCCTTGAGCTCACTTTTGTAGCCCAGGCCGGTCTCGACTTCACACTGATCCTCCTGCCTCAGCCTCCCAAGTGCTGGGATTACAGGCGTGCACCACCACGCCCGGCAAAAATTTGTATGCTTTTTTTGTGTATACCTTTAAAAAGTTCGTGAAGGTATTACTAAAGTGTAAGTCTTGGTCTTTGTTGTAGTAAACTATGCAAACTTATAAATTGCAGTTCACATTGATTTATAAGAAAAAAGTACTCTACATTTTTGCTTAGTATAGCTTTCTGTTGAATCTAGTATTGTCTGACAAAAGTATTGTTTTTCTACTCTACAGATTGGATTCATTTTGCTCCTATTTGCTTAATTTTACTTGTAATGTTTATATGTACTGTTTGTGAAAGTTCTAATTATTTAGTCTTTCTGCTATGTTTGGAATGTAGATGATTGCACGTAAGTGAGGACACTGGATAAATTCGGCCTAAGAGACACTTTCACTAAATACCTGATATTAATTGCTCAGATTTGGCAAGAAGTGTTTTATGACAATGACTCTGATCAGCCCTCACATGCCCTCTAAATGATTTTCACTGGGAAAGACTACCACAGCATCAAGTGACAAGAGCACAAATAGTTCATTGTCAGTGTGCCTTCAGAAGACAAAGAAATGTGTTGAAACAAAAGGATGAAACTTGTGAGCATAAAAGAGTCAACTGTGTACCAAAAACAAGTAGAACAATAAATGTTATAAAAGAGGGTTTTTATGCATGATTGCATGAAATCACAAAGCACTTCTGCTCAGTATTGCCAATGACACTCTCTGGACTTCAGCTTTCACAATTTGTAGTGATACATTTCTGGGTGGAAGCATCCACTTTGAATATCTTCTTCTCCAGCTGCCTTAGCCAGTCAGCCAGCTGATGTGGCACCCCGAGCCCCTCAAGACTGAGTGATCAACTAAATCAAAAGAGAATTGTAATCAGTTCTATAGAATAAAAATATGCAAGTAATATTTTCTCTTTTTTTAGACATGTCGTCTAGACTTTTTACTGCTGACCACATAAGTAACCTGCCCTATTATCCTCAACCGAGAACAAATGACAGTATATATAGATCCTGGCCTGTGGAGGTTGGAACCATCTCCTTTCCAAGAGAAAGAGAAAAATGAGCTCAAGTTGCCTACAATGCATATAGTCTCTGCATTCCCCCCATCTGTGTTCCTTACTATAAAATTTGTTTTCAAAACTGTGAAAACTGTCAATAGTGAGATAATGAGCTGTGGCAAAGAGCACCCTCCATTTCATCAGTGGGAGCTCTAAACAAAGTTCTTATCTAGTGGTGCATTTTGGCACATCCCTGTAGTCTCAGCACTCAGGAGACTGAGGTAGGAGGATCACTGTGTCAAACAGCCCTGGCTGTATAGTGAGTTCAAGACCACTCTAAATTACACGATGAGATGCTTCCCCCCCCCCAAAAAAAAAGAAAAAGAAAAATAGCTGTTATTCTCTTTTACCAAGATAAATGGATTTTTCAAATTTTGGTCTGTGCTGAACACAGGAATCTGAGCTTATAATTCTAAGCAACTAATAACATATCTACAAGTTCTGCACCTCTAAACACTGTGTCTCTAAAGCTACCATTGAACGTTGGCAAACATTGACTGATTGATTGTGTCTGAATCCACTGGCACAGTGGCTGAGGTTCCCTAAGCCTCTATCATGTCATTTACCAACCAAATAACTAATGTTCATTTGTCTTTTTTTCTTTTTATTTACTTTTATTTGTTTATTTATTTATTGATTCATCTATTTTTTTTTTTTTGTCTTTTTGAGATAGGGTCTCATTATGCAGTTCAGGCTGGCCTTGAGCTCACTTTTGTAGCCCCAGCTGGTCTCGAACTCACAGCAATCCTCCTGCCTCAGCCTCCCAGGTGCTAGGATTACAGGTGTCAGCCACCATGGCCCGGTTCATTTATCTTTTTGATACAAGGTCTCACTATAAAGTTCAGGTTTGCCTTGAGCCTACTTTGTAGCCCACAATGGTCTCAAAGTCATGACAATCCTCCTGCCTCAGCCTCTGGAGTAATGGGATTAGAAGCATGCACCACCACACTGAGCTTGGCACCTTTATTTCCACCCAAAGTGGATACAAATTTACATTTTTACAGTCTTCGCTTCTCTCATATTTTTTCTAGAATTAATTACAGGCTCAAGAAAACACTTCATATGTTGTAATAATTTAACAATTAAAAAACAAGCAATCAAATCAGAAAGGTGCATATAGTGAGGTACAAGGGAGGAACTGAGGTGACTTTACATGTATCCACTGGAGAACTAAATTTATCAGCCTATCTCTTTGTCTTGTGGTTTTGAAAATTTGAGAACACTGTTATGAAGGGATTGTTCTACAATTTTATGGTATATTCACATAACTGATAAGCCTTTTGTGTTTATTTGGGAGTTTTTAACTTGAGTTTATTGGCACAATTTAGGTATACATATTGATCACATACATCAGTGGGAATTTGTGCCTTTACATGATGTATCCTGGTAGCGCTTTTTTAATATTTCCCTCTCTTCAACTCCCCTTCCCCTCATTTACAAAGCTTTGTTTCCATTTTCCACCTCTTTTTACATTTTATTTCTTTCCTTTCTTTCATTTCCTCCTCCCCAATCCCTAGTTCCACTTTTCTTTTGAGCAATTTCGCCCTATTTTACAATATCATATATTTTGGTCCTAATTTACCCTTTCAGTTTCTCACAACAAAGAGACCATGCAGTATTTACACGTGTGTATCTGATTTATTTTTCCATAAGAGTAAGGTCTCTATGTTCATCTACTTGCATAGAAAGGTCTCAAGTTTATCTTTCTTCATGCCTAAATACTACTCCACAGTATAAAAAACACATTTCCTTCATCCATTCATTGATTGGTGAGCACATGGGTTGTTTCCAAGATTCAGTTGTAGAAACTGCTGCAATGAACAAGAGCATTGTGCATCTTTGTAGTATGATGCATTTATTTCTTTTGGTAAGATTGCAGGAAGAGGAGTATCTGCATCAAATGGGATCTCTAGGCCTGGTGTTTGGGGGAATCTTCGTACTAATTCCCATCATGGTCATACCAGGCTACACTCCCACCAACAGGGGAGAAGAGTTCTTTTTCACCCACAGCCCCACCAGCATTTGCTCTTGGTTGATTTCTTTATGACAGCCATTGTTTCTGGAGCGACATGGAAATTCAGTGCTGTTTTAATTTGCATCTCTTGAATGATAAATGAATTTGAGCATTATTTCACACACCTTTATCATTTCTGCTTCACTGAGAAATGTGCATTCATTTCAGATGCTCATTTTTATGAGTCTTTAAGTTTGGGGGATCTGATCTTTTTAATCTTTTTTTTTTTTTTTTGAAAGGTCTCCAGGGTGTTCAGGATCTCACTACTAGATCAGAAGTGATCCGCCTGTTTACAGCCTCCCAAGAGCTGGGATTACAGGTGCAACACCAGCACACTCAGTCTCAAGCGCTATCTCAGCACACCCCAAGGGTGGGTGGGGCTGACACAGCAGGCCCGGGGAGAACCCGTGGCCCCTGAACCTGCTTGCATCAATTTTTTATATACTGTAGATAGAAGTTTGTTGTCTGATGGACAGCTGGCTAAAATTTTCTCTGGATTGTTATTTCATGCTTGGTAACTGCTTTTGCAGCTACGCTGCACCTGGGTGTCTATACCAGAAGAGGGAGCCCGTGTACAGTTTTTTACCCAAGTTCTTCAAGAACTAATAGTCCATACCTAGTAGTGTGAATCACCCGAATGCCTAATCTAACAGGGTTAGTATTCTAATTTTAAAATTAGCTGTTGAAAGTGCCGATCATGATTGTAGAGGGGACGTCCTTTGTGTTAATGCCCCCAGTGACGTTGGAACACACATAAAGCTTGCCACTTTTACAAGCTCACTCTTAAAATTCAACTCTAATAGCCTGAGGCATTTCTCGTAATTTAAAAGGGTGCAAAAATTAAATTAAATCCTTTAATTGTGGAAAATGGGTCATAGGAGAGAGAGAGAAAAAAAAAAGAAAAGGTAAGAATCATTGCTTTACCTGGTACTTGGGACACCTCATGAAGTCAACAATCAGGCTTCTGCTACCCGATGCCCCTGATGTAATAAAGGCTGTTTTTGAGCAAAGGGCTATTGCTCTAAATAGCAGAAGGATGGCACTCTCCTACAGGGAAATGAAAAGAGAGCGCACTTCCCTGGGGCCATTAGAAATAGAGATTTTGGCTTTCTTTCCCCAAAACTTGAATTGGCCTCACCCAGTTCCAACGGGCTCAACAAGAAACATCTGCAACCCAGGCGCCTGCTGTGACATATCCTCCCTCCTCCTGGGAACAAACAGAAGTGTAGGATTAGAACTACCTGCTTCTCATAAAACACATTTTGGGGAGGTGAAATACCCACTTTATTTATTTTTTCCCACTTTAAATCTAATAGGTATATGTGGACCTTCACCTCTTGTAATGATAAGATTATCATCAGGAATGCACATCTAGTGTCTAAGGGAATTAATATAATTCTATATTTAATCAAGAGTATAAAGGAGAGACTCAAGTTCCAGTATGCTCCCAGGGGATCTCAGTGTTTGAACAGGGTGAATTCACTGCTCAACTTTTACTTTAACAGAAGCTTTTTATTATAAATGACAGGAAGAAGAAGGAGGAGGAGGAGAGGGAGAGGGAGAAGGAAATGAAGAAGAAAGAGGAAGAGGAGGAAAAAGAAGATGATGATGAAGAAGAAGACGAAAACATCCTGGAGAATGTAGCTTAGAAGGGAATCAGACTCAGCCAGGCCCGCTGTAAAGCTGACAGTTGAATGGAGATCTTTTTTTTTTTTTTTTTTTTGAGGTACTGGGGATTGAACTCTGGACCTTATGCTTGCAAGGCAAGCACTTACACCAGTGAGCTATCTCCCCAGCCCCCGAATGGAGATCTTAAGAGAATCAAAGCACAAGCCTTGAACTCTGTAATCTCAGGCAGAGAGCGCAGCTGGAGTGTGGCCAGTGTCCTGGAATCGGCAGAGCTCGGGTGCCTGTGCCTGTGCCTGTGGTGGACAGGAAGATCGACAGAAGATGGAGAGGCTCCAGGACAAGGACAGGTAGGCCCTATGTTGTAGGACTCAAGATCACTGAAAGGACTGTGGCATTTACTCTGAGGACAATGGGATGCCGGTTGTGAGAGGCTCTGAAGAGCAAACTGATACAAACTGACCTAGGAGTTATCAAGGTTTTACTTCTTTTGAAGCATTCATAAAAGGGAACCAAAGGCAGAAGCAGAAGCACTGAGATCAGCTTGAAATCTGCTGTCACAAAGCAGATAAAAATGATGTGGCAGGGCTGACCAGATAGCTCAGCAGATTAAAGTGCCTCCTTAGGCAGACATAGGGACTGGGGTTCAATCCCCGGCATGCCTGGCTGACCCCGCCCCCGGAGTGCAGGAGATGGCCACTATTTGAGACTGGACATAGTGGCCCGCTCCTACAACTCCAGCCCTTAGAAGGCTGAAAACAGGAAGATCACTACAAGTCCGATCTGTGTAGTGAGACCCTGTAAACCGTGTAGTAGATACATTTTAAAAAAAAATTATGTGGACTTGGCGTCATTTAAAATAAGAATAGTTTGCAAAATATTGCAGATTTGCAGATAGATCCAGTCCTTTGGAAGATGCCTGGCTGTCTCCATTGGCTGTGAGACACGTGAGGCTCACAAAGCAGGTGCGGAGAAAACAGGACGGTTTAGCACAGAAAAAAAATCTGAAAGCCTCCAGCAGCAGATAAATCTGGGGCCTGGGTGAGCACCCACCCCAAACCCTAAGTGGGGAGCAATTCCACAGACTGAGCAATGGAGCATTCTGATACACAGAGGACTGAGAGGAACCAGTGAGACCCGGCTTTTAGATTTAGCAACACAGAGGAAACTGACACATTTTCATTTTTAGAAATAAATCATCTCAGATGTAAAAATAAAATAAATGAGGGATTACCTAAAGACAGATGGATTCATACACATCCCTATAGGATGACATTTTTTTTAGGCAAGAACTAACTATAGGCAGGCCTACCTGTCAAAATTAAATGGAAAAAATTTTGCAGTCTTGATTGACACAGGAGCTGATGCATCCACTATGGCATCTCAGTTCTGGCCACTCTTGGGTCACACTAAATGCATGTACTGCCTTAGGGCAATTAGAGTTCCTTACATTGGATTTAGAGTGTCTTGCCACTCCACTTTGGGGGAACAGGTGGCCAGAAGGGACACATATAACCATTCATGGTGCCTATTACTGTCAATTTGTGGGGCAGAGATTTATTAAAAGAATGAAAGTGACAATAGGAACTATTCTCCCTTCTGTTTTAAAATCGGAAAGCACCAACTTCTGAGCCTTGCTAGAGCATAAGATAATGCTAGATACCGGGTATGTTGAAAGGGAAACACTAGGGAAATTCAGCACACATAGAAACAAGGATGAAGACGATAGAGCAGAAACTGACTACGAACTGAATTTATAATGGAGCCAATGCCCCTTCTTTTCTTTAGCTCTGCCTTTACATTGGAAAGTTACTGAGCCTATAGGAGTTAACCAATAGCCTTAAATAAGGAGAAGCTACAAAGTTTTTAATCCTTAATGTTAGAACAATTATAAAAAGGATGTTTAGAACAACACTCTGTCGTCACTCCATGGAACTCTTCTGTGTTCGTGATTCCTCAAAAGTCAGGAAAATAGAGACCTTTACAAGACTTATGTGCCATCAGTGCTTGCTTATTACCCATGGGGCTTTACAATCAGGCCTCCCTGGTGCCACAGCTATCTCACGAGATTGGCCATTCATAGTCATTTTTCTTTTAATTTTACTTAAAAAACAAAAATAAAAACTAATAAGTACAAATACAGAAACAAAGCAACATACAGCAATACAAATGGTACAGAATTTTAAAACAAGAATAAAAAATTAATAATGATTGTTATATTATGCATTGTTATCATCAAATATGTTGCTCAGATTACCAGATATAGGTATGCCAGACTGATCAAACAGTTAAACATTAACTCTTCCTTTCAATAACCTTATTTTGAGCCGGGCGTGGTGGCGCACGCCTTTAATCCCAGCACTTGGGAGGCTGAGGCAGGTGGATTGGTGCAAGTTCGAGACCAGCCTGGGCTACAAAAGTGAGCTCAAGGCTAGCCTCAACTGTATAGCGAGACCCTGTCTCAAAAAGACAGAAAAAAAAAAAACAAAAAAAAAAACTTATTTTTTCTTGTCCTTTTTACTTTTAATTTTTAATTTATTTTAAAGAGAATATAATAGTAATTGATAAGACAATAGAAATGGTACACACTTAAAAGAACAAACTGAAAGATATTCAACTGTGGTTTTTAGATTGTACATTTCTGTCCTCAATATAGTTGCTTGGATTACAGAGATTAGCATATAGAGTTAGTCAAAGTAAGAATTTTAAACATTAACTGCTACTTTCAAAAAACTGATGGAAATTTGTAGCCCAATCTTCTCAGCTATAGTGTGCATATACTTGCATGATTTTTGCCTTTTCCTTTTTCTCCTGTCTTTTCTCCATTGTTTATTTCTTATGTTCAGTTTTTCTCCATCTCCTATATCTGTCGTACCTTTCAGATCTCTTTATTCTTTCAAATTCTTACACTAGGGAAATAACACAATGTTGACACATGTGGGTCTGATTTACTTCATTTATGAGCAATAGCCTCTAGTTCACAGTTATTTATTTATTTTTAAATTTATTTATTTATTTATTTTTAACTTTTTGAGACAGGATCTCGCTATGCAGTTCAGGCTGGCCTTGAGCTCACTTTTGTAGCCCGGGCTGGTCTCAAACTTGCACCGATGCTCCTGCCTCAGTCTCCCAAATGATTCATATTTATTTATTTATTTATTTACTTTGGCCTTTTTGAGACAGGGTCTCCCTATGCAGTTCAGGCTGGCCTTGAGCTTACTTTTGTAGCCCAGGCTGGTCTCGAACTTGCACCGATCCTCCTGCCTCAGCCTCCCAAGTGCTGGGATTACAGGTGTGAGCCACCACACCTGGCTAATAATTTTTTATTTTATTTTATTTATTTTTTTTACAAATTCTTTTTTTAAATATTTATTTATTTATTTATTTATTTGTTTGTTTATTTATTTATTTATTGTTTCAGAACCTTTGTTTGTTTATTCACTCATTTTCATGACCGGTTCAGCCCGCCCCAAGGGCAGGGCTGGCGCAGCATGTGGCGCTGGGGATCGAACCGCGGTCCCTGAAGCCGCCCAAGCTTCCCCAAGCAGGCCCTTTAGACCACTGAGCCATCCCGCTAGGCCCCAATAATTATTTATTTTAAAGATTTTTTTTCCATAGTCCTCTTTTTCCTTCTGATATACCTTATTTTGCATTTTATGTTCCCCAATATTAATTTTAAGGATTAGTATTAATTAATTTGCACCAATTCAAAAGTGTAAATGAGTCTACCTCAAATGACGTCAAATAGTCCAAAACTGCCTGCTATTTGGGGAATGGGCATTCAATTTACTAGGGCACATATTATATAGATGATTATTGGCTGCTGCTTCCAAGAAGCTTCTTTTTTGGGACTTTGGACAAAGTAAATGACATTTTTTTCACCTTTGGATATTGCTTACTCCAGAAAAACTAGCTCTCTGTACCTTACTAGTATCGGGAGCTCTATTAGCAGAGAAGACTATTAAACCTCAAAAGATTCAAATCGGAATGGATAAATTTACAACCTTAATGATTTCAAAAATTATTAGGAAATATTAATTAGATTCAACCAAAAATGGGGATAATTAATTTTCAATTATGAAATTATATGAAACCTTGCAGGAAGATCTACCCTTTAATTTCCCTTGCATACTAACTAAAACTACAGAGCAAGAAATAAAGTTATTTTTTAAAAATAAAGAATATGCTGGGTGTGGTGGTGCACACCTGTAATTCCAGCACTTGGGAGGCTGAGGCAGGAGGATCAGTGTGAGCTCAAGGCCAGCCTGTACTGCATAGCTAGATCCTGCCTCAAAAAAGACCAAAATAAAGAAAGAAAGAAAGAAAGAAAGAAAGAAAGAAAGAATAAGAAAGGAATATCATTATTCACAGATGACATGATACTTTACATAGAAAATTCCAAAGCTCTACCAAAAGACTTCTATAATTAATAACTAAATTCAGTAGAAAAGCTGGATACAAAGTCAACACTCAAAAATCAATACCATTCCTATATATAAATAAGGTCACTGAGAGAAAAATTAAGGGTACCACTCCCCACCTCCAAAAAAGTACTAGAAATCTCTAATAAAGAAAGTAAAAGACCTATATATTGAAAATTTCAACACTCTGAGAAAAAGAGGGGGACGCCTACTCGGGAACCCCCTCTTGCCCCTCTCTCAGGCAGGAGCTTTCTTTCCCTCAATAAATATATTCTGCTCAAGAAGAAGAAGAAGAAGAAGAAGAAGAAGAAGAAGAAGAAGAAGAAGGAGAAGGAGAAGGAGAAGGAGAAGGAGAAGGAGAAGGAGAAGGAGAAGGAGAAGGAGAAGGAGAAGGAGAAGAGGAGGAGGAAGAGAAGGAGAAGGAGGTGAAGGAGAAGAAGAAAATATCAAAGAGGATGTTAGAAAATGGAACTATGTCTCTTGTACTTAGGTAACAAAAACCAACATTTTGGAAAAATGACCATATTTCCAAAACTGTTATACAAATTTAATGCAATCTCTATCATATTATTAGCACACATTACTGGTCTAGAGAAAATAGTTCTAAAATTCATTTGGAACCAGAAGAGATCTAGAGTAGGAAAGGCAATCCTTGACAACAAAGGCAAGGCAGGAAGCATCACAATCCTTGACTTGAAATTATACTACGAAGCTACTATGATAAAATCAGCATGGTATTGGCCACATACAAAAAAGATCTGAGATCAGTGGGACAGATTAGAAGATGCAGACACAACTGCAAACACCCTCAGCCACCTTATATTTGGTTTTTTGTTTGTTTGTTTGTTTGTTTGTTTTGGTGGAACTGGGAATTGAACTCAGGCCCTTGTGCTTGCCAGGCAAACACTTATTCTACTGAGCTATCTCCCCAGCCACAACCACCTTATCTTTGGCAAAGGGACCAAACATGTTCACTAGAAGAAAGATAGCCTCTTTAATGGTGCTGGAAAAACTAGCTTTCCACACACCAAAAACTAAAACTACACCCATGTTTATCATGATGCACGAAAGTCAAAATGGATCAAAGATCTAAGTATTAAAACAGAAACACTAAAACTACTTGAAGAGAAAGTAAATAAAAATCATGAGGACAAGCATAGGCAGACAATTCATGAACAAAACCAAAATTGTATGGGAAATATTTCAAAGAATCAGCAACTGAGACCTCATGTTATTAAAAAGCTTTTTCTCCTTCACCAAGAGAAAAAAACACAACCCATAGAGTAGGAAAAATTTTAGCTGGCTGTCCTTTAGACAAAGGACTTCTATCTAGAACATATAAATAATTCAAAAAATCAGGCCCCATAAATTCAAAGACCCAATCCAAAATGGACAACTGAGATGAATACACACTTCCAGATGGAGAAATATAAACAATAAACAAATATATGAACAATGTTCAATATCACCAGTCATTTGAGAAATGCAAATTAAAACACTGAGATTTCATCTCACTCCAAAAAGAATGGCTGTCATCAAGAAATCAACCAATAACAAATGCTGGCAGGGCTGTGAAGAAAAAGGAACCCTTCTCTACTATTGGTAGAGTATCAACTAGTGCAACCACTAGTTAGAAAATCAGTATGAAGATTTCTTATAAATGGACATTTCTCAAAAAGCTAGGATTAAAAGTTAAAGCCAATCACTGGAGCAAGAACTTACTTTACTGATAGCTCCTCCAAGAGAAAGTCTTCTTTCTGAAGTAGTAGATTTCAATATGTTATTCATACATTTGTAATTTCCATACAAAGATCTGAATTAATGGCTACCCTATTTGTTATAGAATGATTTTCTGATAGAGAGCCCAATATTTCGTGATTCTTATGCTGCTTATTTGACTCAACGTCTAGAGGACACTAAAGTCTGCTGTACCCTAAAACCTGCTTTGCTTAATTTATGCTTCTGATTACAAAAGGCAATTGATAAGCATACTGTTTCATGTTTCATATACATTCAAATTTACTAGGACTAAATACTTTCTAAAGGAAATTCATATACTGATGACCTTATGAACTATTTATAAGTTTTTGATCAAGCTAGGGAATCTCATGATTATTTTCATCAAAATTTTAAGGCTTTAAAAACTGAATTTTAAATTACCCATGCTGAAGTCAGGCACATTGTTATGGTCTATTCATCATGTCAAACATTCCTAGGCCTATTCACCCAGATGGGTGTAACCTCCAGAGAACAAAACAAACTCTGTTTGACAAATGTATGCCACTTGTGTCATCCTTTAAAAGAGCTCAGTATGTTCATGTTTCAGTTGAGACGTACTCAAGTGTGATTCACGTGACTTGTCATGCAGATGAAAAGAACGATCATGTTCAGCAACACTGTCAGATTTCATAGTGCTGGGAGTTCCTAAGATCATAAAGATATAATTGATCTGGTGACACAAGCAGAGTCCCACAGCAATTTTTCCACCTGTGGGGAATAAAACATGCCATAGAAATACCTATAATCTCCAAGGACAACAATTATCACAAGATTTAATTAAACCCTAAAACAACCATTGAGGGGCCCAGTGGGATGGCTCAGTGGTCTAAAGTGCCTGCTTGGGAATGCTTGGGAAAGCTTGGGTGGCCTCAGGGACCTTGGATGGATCCCCAGCACCACATGCTGTGCCATCCCTGGCCCGGGGCAGGCTGAGCTGGCCATAAAAATGAGTGAATAAACAAACAAAGGTTCTGAAACAAGAAAAAAATAAATAAAAATTTAAAAATTCTTTAAAACAACCATTGATAAAAAAAAAAAAAAAAAAAGAATGCAGACAATCCAGATGTCACCACAAATGCAACTAAATTTAGCAGCTTATGTTTAAATTTTCTTGAATCCAACTCCTGGATCCTAGCCAGGCACCACTGACAACAACCTTCATCCTCATGTTTTATGGCACAGTCTATAGACAGGAACCTGGAAAGGCCCTTTGCTGCTAATAACATGAGAACAATGGCATGCTTGGATGTTAACAGGTGATGGATCACCAGTGATGCCCTCCAAGAATGTGTGACCATGGAAAGGAAAAGGAGACTATGGTCATAACTGCCAATAGCAAGACCACCAGTCAGCCCACTAATGAGAGTGTTTGTCAACGTGACAGTGATGAATGCCCCTACTCCACCCATGCTACCAACTACTCATGATATGAGCCCAATAACAATGAAAACCTGTAAGAAGCTAGGCACTGGTGACAGAACATGGCCTTCCACACACCCCTGAAAATGTGAGGGTAAGACATAACATCTGAGAACATCTGACAGGAGATGATGGACTCATTGCAAGGGGTTCCCAATAACTGGTGACACAGAGTCTTCAGTATGGGTGTTCACTGCTATAAATTTCCCTCACAGGACTGTTATCATTTGTGTCCCATAAGCTCCAGTATGTTGTATCAGCTCATTAACTATAGAAGCTCTTTATTTTCATATGTGACTCACTGGTTGTTCAGGAGGGTGTTATTTAATTTCCATGTGTTTATGCTCTGATGACTTCTTTTCAATTGCTTTCCTATTTTATTGTACTACAATCAGATAATACACATGGGGTAGTTTCAATTCCTCTACATTCACTTAAGCATGTTCTATGAGTTGTATGTGGTCTGTTTCGGAATGTGATCCATGTGCAGCTGAGAATGTGTAGATGGAAAGTCCTGATGTTCTGGGATGGAAAATCCTTGTAGACATCTGCTAAGTCCATTTATTCAAAAGTTTGGTTCAGTTTCAATACTTCCTTGTTGGGCTGGTGAGATAGCTCATGGGTCTAAGTGCCCTGTTAGGCAAAGTGAAGGGACTGCAGTTCCATCCCCAGCACCACGTGCTGTGCCAGCCCCACTCCCAGAGTAGGCTGAACTGGCCACAAACACACACACACACACACACACACAAAAAAAAAAAAAACTAATATTTCCTTGTTGATTTTTATTGTCAAGGTGATCAGTTTATTTGAGACAGTAGAGTACTGAAGTCCCCCATAAAACTGTATTAGTGCTTATTTGATTTATCATGTCCATTAATATTTCTTTTTATAGTCAGGCGCATTGGTATTTGTTGCATATATATTTATGATTTTTACCTCTTCCTCTTGTATTGTTCCCTTTACAAGGATCTAGCGACTTTGTCTCTCTTAATCAGTCTTGGCTTGAAATCCACTTAGTCTGCAAGAGAATAGCTATTCCTGCTTTTGTTTTCATTTCATTGTTGGTTTTTTTTTTTTTTTTTTTTTTTTTTTTTTTTTTTTTTTTTTTTTTTTTTTTTTTTTTTTTTTTTTTTTTTTTTTTTTTTTTTTTTTTTTTTTTTTTTTTTTTTTTTTTTTTTTTTTTTTTTTTTT